>MU710692.1:2436-21366 GCA_026770625.1 Nicotiana glauca | reverse complement strand
CCAGTCCGCTAAGAATATAATTCTTGCACAGAAAGTCAGAATGCTTCCACGCCTCAATCACGAGAAAGCTTTCATCCTCTAGAGTTTCATTGGGCACATCAGGAACATCTTCCTTGATGAACTTCTGTAGACATAATGTAGTCAAGTAGAAGAACATCTTCTGCTGCCAGCACTTGAAATCAATCTCGAAAAATTTTCTGGGTTTTTCTGCCGGTGCCAACACCGGTGTTCGGCTTGTCGATGCATTGACAGTCATCGTCGGAACATGGCTTGCCGATGCGTTGACAGTCACCATTGGAACAACTTGGTTTCCGCTTTCATTAGCCATTTTTCTGAAAAATGATAAACAAACGTTTAATAAACGTTTAAAACTGGAGTTAAAAAATCACGTAGATTTTAATCTCCAACAAAATGCCACGAAGGCTTTACTCTCCAAAACGGGAGTACACAAAACCACAAAGGTTTTAGTTTCCAGAATAATAAGGATAACACAAATACAGAAATAAAAATTATTAAATCCTTAAGCTTGTTGGTTCCTCGGTTTCATCCTGTATTTGTAAATAACAATTCTGGAAAATAAAAACGTTAGTGTATAAAACGTAAATATAAATAAAGCAATAATTAAATCGAGCCCACCGAATTCACAGTGTTTCCTTAAGGAATTTAATCCCCTCCTAGTACCCAAGGTTATGGATTATTTCCTCCCAGGATAGAACAAATTATACACTGGTGTATTGGTACTTCAAACCCCAGTGTTTCAGCGAACACAAAGTTCGACAGCAAATCACACTTATGGATGCTTTGTTTGTAGTTAAAAACAATGCAGAATAAAGGAGGACAACTCAGAAGTCGAATGGAAATTCTGAGAGGAAGGAATGCAATGTATAGCCGATGTTGAATTCTTACTGAAGAAGATATCGGATTCCAATTCGTTTTCTCAGTGTATACAGAGTGTATATTGAGTGTTCTGTCCGTTTTTCTTCTTTGTTGTGTGTTTCAACAATTTGCTCACCACCTATTTATAGTGCAATTTCACTCATTTAGTGGAATTAATGGAGGAAGCACTCATGGTAACGGAGGAAGTATTTGCTTGGTGGGAGGAGCACTTAGCACTTGGTCATGGTGGGAGGTGCACTAGGCGGCTTGTTGGTGCAACACAATACAAGGATTGAAAAATATCCGTTACTAAAACGGATAATATCACGTTAATATTTACTATTAACAAATAAATTTGGTCCAAAAAATTAATCAATCGATTGATCATTTGACCAAAATCCAAATCCGAATTATTTTCCCTTCATTTTTCATTCACTCAACATTTTAAGACTATTTCATCTTAAACAAAAAACTCAACAGAAAATACTTGGCAAATGTCAATATAGCGATTTTCTTTTCACAATGCAAAACAATTTTCAGACGAAATGTTTTAAATATAAATATGGTCCCTTATATTTGGGTAGGTTTTACATAGTCTTATGAAAAAAAAATTAACAAAAAAATACAGAAATTGTTTTCATCAAATTACAAAAAAATTAATTCCAAAAACTACACCAAAAAATAGACAAAATACCAGATATCCATATTAAAATACTGCACTAGACACTAGAAATAGACGGAAAATAGTAGAAGTTGCAAAAATGTACCTCTAAATTCCGGTTCTCATTAAATCATTTTCTCTTCAGGGACCTCATTAAATCCAACAATCAATTTTGTTTTGGTCATAACTGTGAAATTATCATTAACAACAAAATCTTTTACACCTAGAGAGCACCTAGTGTTCGCTAGGCCTCATCAGATCTCTTCTAATTTCATATCCAGGTAAACAAATATTGACATTTACGGGCTCTACATGTATTCCTCATGCTATCTAGTCCAATCTTAACTTTTTGTTGTATTTTTGCTATTGTGAACTCTCTATTTACAGTTATATTCCTAAAGATTCTCCAATTCCTAGCTTGCTATGTGTGGTATATCATAGCTCCTCACACTGCTGCGACCATTTCTTTTTGAACTTGTTTCTAGTTCCTTCTTTGTATCCAATGTAGGCTTTCTCTGATGCACTTTTCCTGGAGCTGTATTCCTAGCCATATAGACACTCCATTCCTGGGTGATGTAATCCATGCACATTCAGCAAATAGATGTGCCTGAGTTTCTAATCTTCCTTGATCACATAAGCTGCATGATCCATTAGCCACTGGGATTTGTATCCGGAGAAGCCTTTCCTTTGTTAGCAACCTATCTTGATTGGCTAACCAGATGATAAACAGATGCTTGGGCTGTATCATTGTTGTCCATACTGAGCTGGATTCCTACATTCTCACCTGCTCCCCTAGTAACATGTTGTAGCTCTTTGTCATTGAATAAGAATCATTGGGAGTTAAGTGTATTTTCTATTCTGATACCAACTCTCCATAAGGCCTTTGAGAGAATGTAGCTTCTTCCAATACCAGTTACAGTCAGCTGGAGCTTTATGTTGCCATATGTTACTTTCAGTCCTCATATATACTCCATGAACCCACCTAACCATAAAATATCCTCCTTCTTTGCCAGCTGCCATAATAGTTTTCCTATTGCAGCAATATTCCACATCCTACAATTCTTATTGTTGAGGCCTCCATACTTTTTTGGCACACACACTTTCTCCCATGCAACTAGAGCCACATTCATATGTTCTTCTGAATCCCAAAGAGAAATTTCTGACACTTTTGATCCACCTCTTTAAGCACACTCTGAGGTAAAATGAAAACAACCCCCAAAAGTTATATAAAGAGAACAAGACAGCATTTATAATCTGTAATCTTCCTGCATATGACAGCTTCCTTGAGTAGGCATTTGTTATCATATGTGTGATTGCACCTATTAGTTGATGTCAATCCATTTTGCCCATTTCTTTGATGATAGTGGCAAGCCAAGGTACCTGATTGATAAAGTACCTACAGAGAATCCTGTACTTTCTAGTATATGTACATGAGTTGCTTCATCTATTCTAGCCAAGAAAATATTAGATTTGTCCACACTGGCCACTAGTCCAGTAACTCTCCCAAAACGCTCTAGTGTTTCCATTACCCTTGCTATTGATCTAGTGTCACCTTTATAAAAGATCATTAAATCATCATTAAATCATCAGCAAATATTAGGTGAGTGAGCTTAAGGGACTCGCACATAGGATGGTATTTGAAATCTGGGAGTTCACTCATCTTCTTTAGTGTTCTTGAGAGGTATTCTGTTACAAGCACAAATAGAAGAGGTGACATGGGGTCTCCCTGCCTCGTCCTCTTTTACCTTCAAAATATCCATAACCTTGTCCATTGATTTTCACAGAAAATTTTGTTGAGCTAACACATGCCATGATCAACTGAATGAAAGTGATTGGAAACCGTAGCATGTTAGTGTTTCTTCTATGAACTCCCAGCTCACCATATGATATGCCTTCCTCAAATCTATTTGCATTAAACATCTAGGTGTTGTTTTCCTGTTATAGTGTCTCATGAGATCATGAACGATTAGCACATTGTGTACTAGAGATCTACCTGTCACAAAGGCTGCTTGATTTTCTGCCACCAAATGAGTTAGAGCTTGTTTCAATCTTTCACATAGGACTTTAGAGATGCATTTGTACAAGGTATTATAACAGGATATTGGTCTGAATTGGCTTGCATATGCACGATTAGAAACCTTTAGAATCAAAGTGATATTTGTTGTATTGATCTGCTTCTACAGCTTTCCATTGGTTAAAAATCGTAGTACAACAGTAGTGACATCTCTCCCTACAATGCTCCAAGCCTTCTTGAAAAAATCACTCCCATATCCATGTGGCACAGGGCTCTTATTGCTATCTATGCTACAAAGAGCCTTCTTCACATCTTTGACAGAGTATGGTTGAAGTATCTCCATCTGCTGTTCAAATGTCAATACATGTTCATTGTTGATACCCAATTTTTTATTATAATACTATATATACCTTCAAAACTATGCATTAGCATCAATTGATATTTTCCATGATTTCTATATTTTTAAAATTAATTTATCCTAGTATTTTATTTACATAAATAATTATAAAATTACATCACAAAGGACTTTATAGAATTTCATGACTTAATATTGCTATTTATAGTCATATTAAGTTTAATTATTTCACAAATGGCCAAATTTACACTTTTTTATTATAATTGCAATGACCATGCATACATTACTGCATTATTTTATCAGAAATTGGTCCATTATATTTTTAAAATATTGAATAATTATTTTGAAACATTTCTATGCAGGAAAAATTGTTTTATAATTTATTAATTATATTATAATAAATTTTTATTTAATTACTTGGGTATTTAATAAATAACCCCTTATTTTCAGATTTTACCCAAGAGAGACCAGCCCAAAACCCTTTTTAATTTGGCCGAATCTCCCTAGGCCCAAGTCTGATATGCTCAACCCAATACCCCCGACCAATCCTGACCGTTGATCATTTTTGACCAACGGTCCACAACCCACCTTACCATAATTAACCTAAACGACCCCCCCCCCAAACCCTCTCATTCTCTCTCTCACATGCCGTCACCATCTCCCTCTTCTCTCAAAACTCTCTCAACTAAACCCTAGTTCTCAAGCGTCATCATCGGCATATACCTCCACCCCATGAGGTTTCCATGACTTCTCCGGCCTGGCCTTCTACACGCCATGGCTCCTTGATTTCTTGGATCCTTGATAAGATCTCAAAGAACCTAGTAGGTTCTGGTTCGAAACTTTGCTTGTTAGCCTGTCTCAGGCCATTGTTCGACCATGAGTAAGAGATTTCTCTTTATTTTGTTACGAATCTATGGTTTCTAAACCTATGATCTCTTTTCTGTTATGTTTTTGAAAAAACCTAGTCTATTACCTTCGATCATTTCCAGATCTGTATAGATCTGAGATGAATGAGCACTATTACATGTTTTTCTCTAAAAAAAATTTGTTTTTAATCTACTATTCTTGCTTTTTCCCTAAGACTAGAGTTCATTACGAGTTGTTTTTCGAAGGTCTTCTGATTTCTAAATGTTTAATCGATTCTCTTTTCATCTTCTTGACCAATTTTTGCAAGAGTACTCGAACCCTAGTTGACTTACATATTTTCTTTATTAAATCCAGTATTTTGCGGTTTTTCCCTAATTAATCTCTATTAGGATTTGAACCTGCTTTTCCGACTAAGTTCTATGTTTCTGTGAGGTTTTTTCTTAGTCTGATTTCTATTTATGGCAGTCGAGTAATTCTTTCCGGATATCAGTATCCTTTTGAAAAGTCTTGCTGATTGCTTTACTCTGTTAAAGATTCGTATGCATAGACTTTATTTGTTTCCTTATTTGTAACTTTAATTGGTCATCTCTTCCTTAATTACTTGCCCGTATAACTTTGGGATTCTTACTAATTCTTTATTTGGTATGGTCTGTTCTCCTTTGCCTTAATTAAACCCCTGTTGTTAGCGTTAATCAATTACCCTTAATTAGAGGGTCTATTCCAGACTCCTTTATGTTAATTGATTATGCGACACTATAATTGCCCTTAATTGACTAATTTCTAATTCTTTTACCTTATTTGTGCTACTCTTGAACTGCTATATAAGCGCTCTTATTTTACCTCTCAAGGGACGAACACTAAGTTCAGAATACACACTCATACTCAAACTCTCTCTTCTTTCTCTGCTACTTGTAATAATTATTGGTCTAGCTGGCTGAAAGCCAGGGCTAGACATTGGAACTACACATGTTTTACACTCCACACTTTCTTCTTTTAACTGGTATGTATCTAGTTAAATTTTGAAACTCAAACTCCATGTGTTCCGTTCCTGCACTAGTTCAATTGGCTATGTTATTCAATTTGTTTCCCTATTTACTGCTTTATTCAACATGTCTAAATTCTGCCTTCTCTTGTTCAATGTGTAATCAACATGTCTAAACTTCACTTGGTTCTTTGATACTTGTCTAGCATGTTTACTTAGTCCCTACTTACCCCCTCCCCCTTAACTGATGTGACAATTTTAGTTACCTAGTCTTTTAATGCATTCGATTAGCGCTAGTTGTATGTCCAATCCTGTCCAACACACCAATGTCTTCAATATGATTCTGCTACATTCTTTCTCTATGCTTTAACTATCTATTACCATGACTGACTTGTTCGGTGGATTCCTAGTTGTTTTGTACATTTGTTGTCTCAAATATTTCCCTATTTATGTGGTTTCAACTCTATATGTTCCCAATCCCCTTCACTCCTATTTGTAAATCTGCTTGTTAAGTGTTTGTGAATCTGGGTATTCTATGATTAATTGGTTGTTTGCTGAATATGCTTTCCTCAGAAAATAATTTCAAAATTGTTTCTTCTACTCTTCTCAAAATTGGTCACTCCTAACATCTTTTTAAAACTGTTTTTCCATTTTTGAATCTTTTCAGTTCTAAAATTGTCACTACACTATTTTACTAAGTCTTTCAAAACTATGTCACGTACTCTCACTTTACTCTTAGACTATTAGGTGTTGCCCCTCTAGTGTGTGTACTGCTTAGGGATCCTTGAGATCCCTCTGAACTCTGGCACACCAGGGCTAGCCCTTCCACAGTGCACATAACCAACCCTCTATGTAAGAAAGGTCTTGGTGTGAGCATTGCCCGGTATCCTTGAGGTCCTTAGGCAACTCTGACACACCAAGACACACTATTGACTGTGAGATCTTTGGCTTATGAGACTGTATTGAAGGCCTGGCATTCCCAGATTTACCTTGGGCCTAATTTACGTTCCCTATAGTGTAGTTTCATTAACTTATGTAATTCATTTGATCCCGGTCTGTCATAATATTCTTTGTAAACAGATATTGGGGTGATTAGTAAAAAGGGGAGGGTTCCTAAATGAGTTTTGTGGGAAACCTGGTAGAAATCCTGCTTTAGGTTTACATTATGATTCTCAATAGAAATCATGCTTTAGGACTATGTTGTGCTTATCTGCAAATTGGAATCATGCCTTAGGTTTGTGCTATTTGCATTAGAAATCCCGCCTTAGGATACTCAAGTATATTACTTTTGCATATTAGAAAACATGTTATAGTTCATCACTTCTTTCTCTGGTTCTGCATAAGTGTTATCACTTGTAAATCCCGTCACTAAACTACTGCTGTAATCATGCTTAATAAAATGACCACCTCTCTCTGTGCATTAGAAATCCTTCCTTAGGACTCTGTGTGCATTTGCTCTAAATCGTATCTACGTCGCTTAAGTGAATGAAAAGGTTTTAGAACAGTCCAACACATAAATATCATGTTCTAGTATAAATATACATGAAATCGGTTTTGTAACATTAATCTCCTAGATCAGCATGTCTATAGGAGCGAATAACTTCGAATTTTTTTTAATTAGTTCCCGGAGTTATGCTGGCATACAGACCTGTGCCTAGGCAACATTAGGTAATTAATTGTCTAAAAATTGTGAAATTATGCTCTGCTTGTTTGCAAAATTGTCCACGTTTAACAGGCCTTAAAATCAGTTTCGTTTCGTTTAAAACAAATGCTGCATATTCTATGTTTATGATGCTCATCTAGACATCATGTTCTAGGGCCTTCTAAAGTTCTTTAAATCAGTTGTTTGAGACGTGCTACTTATTTGCTTATGTGTGGAGGTAAATATGAGCCCCTTAACTGATCCTCTATTTGATAGTCCTATCTGTTCTTTGTTGTCACTTAGATTTTACACTTTAGACACCTTAAGAAAGTCTAGAACTGCCAATAATTAGAGGTCTTAAACACCTCCAGGACCACAAGGAAGGGACAGGTAAATCACGCTTAGAGTTCATTAAATTAAACTAGCTTATATAACAACTAAGGGGAGGGTAATGGGTAGTGAAAGGATATGATGAACTGTGCGCTAATGCCACATGTAACCCCTCTATTTGAGGAAGGCTTACCGGGTATTGTACAGATGTGATCCTATAGGCTTACCAGCTTAGGACTTCCCTTCCTCAATTTACATATGTGTGCTTAGACTGTCTAAACTGTCTTGATGACATATGTGTGCTTAGACTGCATAAACTTCCTTTATTTACAAATGTGTGCTTAGACTGCTTGCCTGTTAAATGACTAATTCACATAACTGAGTTCAGTCGGGACCCACCGTTATGGACCGCGAGGCGTGCCTAACACCTTTCCCTTAAGATTATTTCGAGCCCATACCCTAATATCTGGTAATGCAAACTAGTTACATGAGTTAATTTCTCTAGGTTCCCTAACGCACCTTAATCCATTAGGTGGACACTCTTCAAATACCCAATTCCCAAAAGGAAACGAGTTGTTCCCAATAAAGGTCAAAACTCGGACTCCGCGAGGAAAAAGGGGTTGCGACAGCATGCGACTCTGCTGGGGATATTTTAGGCTCTTACCATAACGAACTTGTTTTTGTGAATTAGTCTTAAGCATGCTTTATCCCTTGCAGCCTCCCCCTTATTTGGATTTAACTACTTTTTTTCAAGCATCCATGATTTCCTTTATTTCCTGAAACTGACTTGTCTTTTTTTTTTCGTAACCGTCTTTCAACTATTTGAATAACGCATTTATCATTTTTTTAACGTGCAAATACTTGACAACATGATATTTATTGTTGCATAAATCATGCTCAACATCATATTCCACTCGTGTGTAATCAATCCTATAGCAACGCTTGATGAGTGTTTGCGCTCTTCATATATATCACCCTTTAAATTCGAAAAGGCGTATTTACGGTAAAAGTAGTCGATCAGCGGTGCGTTCGATGGTTCCATGCCTTTCCCCCTCAAGTTGTCAGTTTGAGGGTCCTAGTCTAGACCTCTATAGTAACCTCTCATTAATTGTGCATGCATCATGGTCAAGCCTAGCCGGGTTAATATGTTGTCCGCATAATAACCCTTTATGACAAGCCTCGTCCAAAAGTCCATCGGGTTTTCCATAATCCCAACGGACGTAACCACGATGTGTGCATTAATTTTAGAGAAATAAGTTCCAATATACTAACCATTGTTGTATAAATAGACGAACCTGGAGGGGGAAAGGGCCTAACCACCTTTTGTTTTGTAGAAATAAGGCACGAAGTCCATAGATTCGGTATGGTCGGTAGCATACCTTTACTTTTGCTAGATTGGTGGAGCGATCTTCCCTCAAGTGACCAAAATCATGTGAAACGAGTCTTAGGGAATTTGCCTTCTATGTTGGATCTTCAGGCAAACAAAATGTTGATCGAGGCTGCCACTATATTTTGGGACAAGGAAAGGGCTGTGTTCCGCTTTGGGGACATAAAAGGGACCCATCTTCTGGAAGAAATAGGGGGATTTGCTGGGTTGCTTTGGGATAGCCCTAGTTTATTAGCACATGAAAATCGCACCACTAGAGGATTTCTTAAGATGATGGGGCTGAAGAAAAATGATGATTTGGAGTTCTTGAAGAATTCCTACATACCTTTCGACTTCCTCTATGAAAGATACAGTCATAATAGCTCTTACCGTATTTTTGATGATGAGTTCTCAATCACCTCCTTAGGTTTGGTTCATCGTAGGGTCTTCGTGTTCGTTGTATTTTTCTTGGGCATGCCGGTATTCCCGATCCAAGGGAATAAAATCCATACCAGGCTGGCCATGGTGGATAAAACTTTAATAGACAGGATCGAGGGGCAGACATATACCATTGTCCCTATAATCATTGCAGATATGTACCGGGCCTTGGAACGCTGTCAGAAGGGGTTCGGATTCTTTGAGGTTTGCAATTTGCTATTACAGGTTTGGTTGTTAGAGCATCTCCAAAGGGGTCAATACCGCCAAGAGTTTATACGAAGGCCGTGGAATGACCACATAACTTTCCATCACCCTAAGAGAATGACTTACATTCCGGATATGTTTGCCCAACCTAAGGATGTTGTCGGATGGGTGCAATTCTTCAACAAGTTAACTGAGGACCAGGTTAGGTGGATGTTCGAGTGGTTCCCCACCGACGAGTTCATCATCAGATCTAGAGACGTCCCATACTTGGTGTTGATTGGGTTAAGGGGGATATACCCTTACGCTCCCCTCAGGGTTATGAGACAGGCAGGCAAGAGATAGGTCATACCACGGGTTGCTAAAATGAGTCACTTCATAGCTGACTTTCAGGGTGACGCTATCCCATATAAGAATGAAGCACAATATATGTGGACTCTGAAGATTATCGTGGAAAAGGATACCATCGAGCCAGACCGATATCATGCGGGTCACTCACACTTTTACCCCTCATGGTTGGATGATAATCTATCAGGAATCTTCGAGCCAAGGGTTGGTCCAGGAAACAGGGTCATAGACAAATTTGCCGAAGCAGAGGTGAAGTATAACAAGCTGCGCAAAAGAGTTCGAGATTCTGAAGCTGAGCATATGGCGCAGCATAAGGCCGATATGGAAATGATTAATGAGTGGAAAGAGAGGGATGTTAAATCCAGCGAAAGGTTGGAATATCTGGAGTACAGTTTGATGGAATTGGAGGGGAAGATAAGAAAGAGAGTCATCGACTGCCAGAACATTGAGGGAAACGAAGGAGGGCATTTAGCAAAGGCATTCTTACTGCTGAACTTGCACGAGCTGGGAGAGCTGATCGACAATAGCATCCGGTCTGGAGAGGGTCCTTCTGGGACCAAGTAGATTAGGTTTACTTGCTTTCCTTTTAAATGTAATAAGGTCGAGTGCCATTAGTAACATTATTTAGTGTCTTTTTGGGTAGCTTATTTTTAAATTAATGAAATGAGGCAATTATTGGCACTGAATTTCTCCAAATCTATTTGTCGCTAGGCCTACCTCGGGCACAACGAGGCTCCCAAATTAGGACACAAATTTACATTCCAGCAATATGTGTTTAAATACTACAAACATTTCACAATCATTACTAACTTGGCTTACCTTTTGTTTTTCTTTATTTCTTTTTGATTATTCCCATTCCCCCAAAAAGGTTGGTTCACATATACTGGCATCATCAGCTTATCACACAAGATCCAGGGGGCCTCCACCTTCTCCTCCTCCTAGTCCACCAAAAGGCAAGGGAAAAGCAAAAATGGAAGATTTGAATGGCACCTGAAAGGAAAACAACACACAGGTTGAACACGTAGAAACTTCTGATGGTCGGGGTACTCAGGCCCCAAATGATGCGGTTTCACGGCTCGAACACAAAATACTGGAACTTCAGGGTGAGCTTGAGCATGTCCGGAATGTGGCAAACCTATACTTCTCACTCAACGTTCTAGACATCAGTCATCCAAACACTCAGAACCCCGCACCGCCTCAAAACACACCCAACAAGCGCGCACAAAATCCACCCATACCTCATCATTATACAACTCCACCAAAAAAATCAAACTATCCCACCACAATACCGGACAAACACCTACCACACTCCACAAAATGCTTCACCGGTCATTCCTGAACCCCAGAATTTCACCAATGATCATCACCATACTCAGATTCCAGGTCATCAAAACAACCCTATATATGTGAAGACCCTACCTCACTCTACTCAACCCCTCTCCTATGCACCGGAATCTGTTGAGAAGGACATGCTCATTAAGAACCTGGCCAAGGAGCTTAAGAAGCTAACCAGCCGAGTTTAAGGCGTAGAAGGAGGTAAGGGGATAGAAGGTTTGAACTATGAAGACCTATGCATACAGCCAGATGTAGAACTGTCAGAGGGTTACAAGCCTTCCAAGTTCGAGATGTTCGATGGTACAAGTGATTCTAGGGTTCATCTAAGGACCTATTGTGACAAACTTGTCGGGGTCGGAAAGAATGAAAAGATCCGGATGAAGCTTTTTATGAGTAGTCTTAGGGAGATGCCTTGTCCTGGTACATCAGCCAGGATCCTAAGAAATGGTCCAACTGGGTGAGTATGGTGTCTGATTTCATTACTGATTCAGGTTCAACACAGAGAATGCACCAGATGTCTTCTACATTCAGAACCTCAAGAAGAAGCCCACCGAGATTTTCCGCGAGTATGTTACTCGTTGCAGGTCAAAAGCAGCCAAAGTTAGGCCAGCATTGGACGAGTAACAGATGAACAAATTCTTTGTCAGAGCACATGATCCGCAATATTATGATAGATTGAGGGTTATTGAAAACCATAAGTTCTCTGATATCATCAAACTTGGTGAAAGGATCAAAGAAGGCATCAAGAGCGGGATGGTAACAAACTTTGAGGCATTGCTGGCCACTAATAAGGCATTGCAGTTAGGGGGTATATCTAAGAAGAAGGACATGGGGGCAGTAATGGTGGCCCAAGTCCCAAAATCTCCACTCACATACCAAACATCCCCACTTGCATATCAAGCACCTCCACCCACATATCAAGCACCCCCACCCACATATCAACCGTCACCTCCACCTACATATCAACCCTCATCTTCCAGATATTCCTAACCAGCCACTATCTATCACACCTATAACTCCCAACCCTCTCATTTCAAGTCACCTCCAACTCGTCAAAATTATCCAAGACCGCGACCCAATTTTGACCGCAGACCACCCAAATAATACACTGCCATTGCTGAACCTATCGACCAGATATATGAGAGGTTGAAGGCTGCTAGTTACGTCACTCACATCCCTGTTGTGGCACGGAGAACTCATCCCAATGGGTCAACATAAACAAAACCTGTGCATACCATTCCGGTATGAAGGGGCACACCATCGATGAGTGCCGAACATTGAAAGATAAAATCCAGACACTGATTGACAACAAGGTCATACAAGTAAAAAACGCTGCACCCAATATCCACAACAATTCATTGCCAGAGTCAACATTTGTCTGTTGGATACTCTGAAAAGATTGGGCAAGGGTTTCCATGAAATACAGGCAGGAAGCATGAACGTGAAGGCCTTTGATGGGTCTCAAAGGGCCGTGATTGGGTAGATTAATCTTTGTTTGTAGATGGGGCCAACTTGGTTCGACGTTGAATTTCAAGTGCTTGGCATAACAACTCCATACAATCTTCTGTTGGGCCGACCTTGGATACATGCCACTGGGGCTGTGGCTTCCACATTACACTAGACTGTAAAGTTAGAATGGAACCATCAGGAGGTGATCATTCACGGAGATGGGAGTAACCCCATTTGCACCAGTCAAACCACCCCAGTTATCGGGAACAGAAGAAGGCTAGGAGGGGAAACTTATCATCAAATCGAACATGTCAATGCCGTCGAGAAAGGCAAATGGTGGAGTAACAAAATAGAAAGCATATTAGCATGGTTTGGGTATGAACCCGGCAAAGGGCTTGGGAAGAATCTCCAGGGCATTACCAAACTAATACAGTTGAAACATCATGGTACTACCTTCGGGCTCGGATACCAGTATACATGGCAGGAGTATGATGATTGGTCGCCTCCATAGCGTGGACCTTATTACCCTCTTGAGCAACCAGTGCCATACCTAGGTCAGACTTTTCACCAGGCTGATACTATATGGGGAACTGCAGAAGAAGAAGCGTTAGCTGTGCTGAGAAATCTGTTCCTAGAGGACGAGGATATGGGTTGCACTGAAATAATTGAGAAGGATGGGGAAGAAGGCCTCACCATTCAGACTATGGAGAAGGGAGTTGTTCTAAAAAACTAGCCCACCATACCATCCCGGGCCAGCCGAGTCCCTAGCGTTATTATTACTTTTCCTGATGAATCGTTGACTGTGACATGTAATGAGACAATGAAATATAAGGATAGTGACTCGAAGGAAGAAGATGAAATACCTAATAAGGTTGACAGAGAAGTTAAGAACTTTTAGAATAAGCCTAAGTCAAACCTGGACGAAACCGAAGCAGTAAATTTGGGAGATACCGATACCGTCAAAGAGACTCGCATAAGCATTCACTTATCGCCACCAGAGAAAGAGGAGTACGTCCGTTTCTTGAAGGAATATGAGGATATATTTGCATGGTCATATGATGACATGACCGGTCTGAACACATCCATAGTGGCTCACAAGTTGCCCACCAATCCAATATGTCCGCCAGTGAAGTAGAAACTCAGAAAATTCAAACCAGATATGAGCCTAAAAATTAAGGAGGAAGTTACTAAGAAGATAAAAGCCAAAGTTCTCAGGGTGGTTGAATACCAACCTGGTTATTCAACATTGTACCAGTTCCGAAGAAAGATGCAAAGTCAGAGTATGTGTTGACTATCGAGATTTAAATAGAGCAAGTGTAACGACCTGATCGGTCTTTTTGAGCTCTAGCGCGTCATTTAGCAGTTTGGGGCAATGAGCAGCTTCACTTCAAGTATTACGACTTGTATGCATGGTCGAAATTGAATTCCGGATAATTCGAAGTTGATTTGGAAAGGGAATTCTCATTTTGGAAGCTTTAAGATGAAACAATTGACTAAGATTGGATTTCAGAGTAAACGACCTTGGAATCGGGATTTGAAGGTTCCAGTAGGTCCGTATGATGATTTTGGACTTGGGAGTATGACCGGATCGGGCTTTGGATGACCCAGGAGCATTTTGGCGCCTATTGTGGAAGTTAGCATTTTGGAAGAAATTTTATAAGTTTGGGTTGAAGTGTATTTCAGTGTTATCAATGTCTGTTTGAGATTCCGAGTCTGGGAGTAGCTCCGTATGGTGATTCTGGAGTTGGGAGCACGATCGGAAGTGAGTTCCAAGGTCCGTAGGTCATTTTTAAGTTATTTGGCTAAAGATAGAAATTTGAAGGTTTTTGAGAAGTCTGACCGAGAGTTTGACTTTTTGATAGCGGTGTCGGATTCCAATTTCGAAAGTTGGAGCAGGTCCATAATATCGAATATAAAGTGTGTGCAAAATTTGAGGTCAATCGGACGTACGAGTTTCAGCTTCGAATGTAGAAGTTTAAAACTTCAAAGTTCATAAAGTTTGGATTGAAGTATGATTCATGATTTCGATGTTGTTTGATGTGATTTGAAGCCTCGAGCGAGTTCGTATCATGTTTTGGGACATGTTACTATAATTGGTTAAGGTCCCGAGGGCCTCGGGTGTATTTCAGAAGGTTAACAGAATGAATTTCGGACCAAAGAGTTGCTGAAATTTTCTGCAGAAAGCTGTTTTGACAGCAACTAGTGCAATCACGAAGGTGAATTTGGTAGCTATATATCGAAATCTATAAGGAATCTGAAAATTGGCAAAACATAAAAGTTGTTTCTCTTGCATTCTAGTTTCTAGAAAGTAAAACCATTCATGATTTGGACATTGTATCAAAAAGTTATGATCGATTAAAGATGGCTGGTGGAGCAGTTTCGACAGAACTTTCTGATGCATGGAGTCGATTTTAGAAGCTCATATCTCAGAATATAAAAAGAGTTATATGGTGTGTAACCTATCAAATGAAATATATTCGAGTCTAGTTTCTAAATCTTTAAACCGTTTGTCATTTGGATATTTTCACAAGGAGTTATGGGCGTTTTAACAGAAGGTGTACATCAGGAGAAAATTGTAATAGGATGTACAACCTGCACAACGCAAGGTACAACTAGATGAAGCCTGGGCAGATTGTTTTAAACACGAGTTTTGGCCGATTTCTTTCATTTCTTTCATTTGACTTGGACGATTTTGGAGAGCTCAAGGAGGGATTTTCACCAAGAAATACTAGGTAGGTGATTTCTTCCTATTTTTGAGTTAAATATGTGATCTTACATGGATTTAGACATGGAAAATTAGTATAAATTTGGGAGTTTTGGGGAAGACCTAGAATTTCGGAATTTTGGACTTTTACCTTGAATTTGAGCAAGAAATTTAGAGCAAATTGTATATTTGAGTTAGTAAAGCTGGGTAGAATTTATCTTCGAGAAATTTCGGAATCCGGGCACGTGGGCCCGAGGGCATTTTGGTCAACTTTTCGAGCGGAGTTGAGAACTTATATAATTTGAATTGTTACAAGTATTAGAGTGAATTTTTATTGGTTTTCCCGTTGTTTGAATAGTTTTGGGGAGTTGTGCATCACTTGGAGTCGTTGGAAGGGCTTGGAAGCTAGTTATAGAAATTTCGGAGCGAGGTAAGTCTCCTTTCTATCCTTGTAAGAGAGAATTGTCCCCATAGGTAAAATAATTGGTAATGTGATCCTATTTGTGGGGGCTACGTACGCATGAGGTGACGAGAGTCCGTGCGTAGCTACTAATATGTGTAAGTCTGGGTAGTCTAGGACCCAAAAGTATGCTATACTTGGAATATCTGTGATTTTATTGACAGTTGAATTTATTAAACCCTATCGAATTGGTAAATGAATTTCTAAGAGGATTAAACTTCATTTTCTTAAATCATTAAAAGAGAATTGGCTTTTATTTGGATAAATATTCCCCGAAAAATTCTTAATTCGCTGTTTGAGCATGTATTTCTATGTGTACCTACGTCGCATGTATTATTCGCGAGCAGGGTGATTGTTTATTTAAATTTGACCATCGCATGTATGATTCGCGAGCGGGGTAATAGATGCATCTACGGTTCACGTCGTTCAACCCTCGGCAGTGCACATTTTACATTTATGTTGGATCGGGACGTACAACCTCGGCATGAGTTGCGCATGCTTGTATTGCCTGCCTTTAGATTTATTGAGATTGATATCTGCTCTCCCCCACTTGTGATAATTGTTAATTAATGGATTATGAATCTCGAGACTTTTAATAAAAAGAAACTTTTACATGTTTTGTGGCTCATTTGAATTTACTGTCGTTCTTATCGCATGAATAATATAATTATTGGACCATTAATAAGTGTCGGTGTTGCCATCTCGTCTCTACTTCTTCGAGATTAGGCGGGATACTTACTGAGTACACGTTGTTTTCGTATTCATACTACACTTGCTGTGCATTTTTGTTACACATGTTTATGTGTGACTAGTGGCTTAGTGGCATAGAGGCATGGTTGATACGAAGACTTAGGTGAGCTGCACTTATCGAGACGACGCGCAGCCAGCAGAGTCTCCTTCAGAGTATTATACTATATTTTCATTTATGTCCACTTTGTATACCAGACAGTTACTGTATTTTATTTCATTCCCTAGTAAATGCTCATGCAGTTGTGACACCGGGTTCTGGGATGTCTATAGGTTTATTCATAAATTTAGAATTGTTAAATGTTTCATTATGTATTCAGTGGAATTTATTATGTATCGTTTAAATGTATAAAAGAAGTGATTTCAGAAATATTTAAAACGAGAAGTTACTAGTTATTTGTTGTTGGCTCGCCTGACAATGGTGTTTGGCTCCATCACGACTCTTAGTGGATGTTGGGTCGTGATAAGATGGTATCAGAGCACTAGGTTCCCTTAGGTCTCACGAGTCATGAGCAAGTCTAGTAGAGTCTCGTGGATCGGTACAGAGACGTCTGTACTTATCTTCGGGAGGCTACAAGGCTGTTAGGAGCACTTCCTTCTTGATTTCCTCATCGTACGACTTGATTCCTTGAGGCTTATGCCCTTGTTTCCTTCCTACTCAATCTTACACGACGCAAACCGCTTGTTATAAATCGAGAATTGAAGAATTGTAATGGTACTGCAGATATGGTGCGGGATGTTTCTCCCAGTGTAGGTGGGCGAGCTATTGTCGTCGCCTTGCGGAAGGATTTTTCTATCGTTTTGGCTCGATAGTTGTGCTTCTAAGAGCTTGGAGGCTATGCACAGGTTGCTATGATGCTCGCGATTTGTTATCGCACAATATTGACTTGATGGTAGGAGATTTGCCTATGTGTTGGGGCGGTGAATGAATTGAAAGGAAATCAACTCAGTACACGATTCAGAGATATGATATTTCAATTTTGGTGGAGGAAAAACAATTGGCCTATGAATTTCCAGATTTGGGGTGATGAAGTAACGGGACTTGGTATTTGCGAGCGTGGTTGAATTCTCATATATGATGAGGTGTCATTGTCCTTGTTGAATGTACTAAGTTCGCAGGTGTTAAGATCTTCTACGATTCGCCTTAGAGCAGGATATAGTAAGGTGGTACTAGAGAAGCGGTTGTTAGAGATCGCGGGGAGCGGTGGTTCAGGATTGAATGTGTATTTCTAATACTGACGGCTTGAGAAAGATGTTCTTCGGAAAGGTTTAAAAGGGAGTAGCCGTCTATTGGTTCAAATGCTACTGAGGTAGATTTTGATCTAAGGCATTGGCTGAGCAGCAAAGGGGGAGGAAGAACATGTAGGAACTGTCATGCGGTGGTTAGACTTATAGAAGGCCAGGTGTAAGAAATGGAGATCGAGTAGTTTCTTAAAGAAGTGAGTCTGCCCAAAGTGGGAGAGTGGTAGAGTAATATGTGGATTCAGCAGTTGGGTCTACAGACTTAATTTGAAATATCGGCTATTATACGGTGGGAGATTTGATATGACAGAAAGGAGCTGCTTGATATGAAGGAGGATAAAACATAAATTTGAATTAGAAGGATGTTGCCGCACATTTAACTAATGTCCACGAGGAGCGAATGGTCTTGTATAGCTAGAGAGTGAGCTCGGAATCAGGTGGGTTATCTCCAGTGAGCAGATCGTCGGTTGCATGGTTGGCGAAGCTTCTGCGAAGAATTCTATTGGTTATACAACAAAGAGATCGGTCGTGCGAATGTGGTTGATGATTAAGAGTATAAAATGGGGGTTTTACAGAAAGATTCTGAGAATTTTGGCGGTTGATTTTGCAAGGTTATGTCAATAAGAGATAAAGAATTATGGTGAATTCCAGAGTTGTGTAATAGTGTGTCACGACCCTAGTTCACCAATTGTGAACATGTTATGACGGCACCCAGTCTTCGCGACTAGGTAAGCCTAACACATTGCGAAATTTTAACAACCTTTACGAAAGCAATAAGACTAATACGGAATAATATAAGAAAATGTAATAAGTGCCGCCTGGCACATACACTTCAACTCAAAACACTAAAAAAAAACAACCTCCAAGACCCGGAAACTCACGGGCATCACAGGCTAAAGGACATAAACTATGG
>MU710690.1:0-25839 GCA_026770625.1 Nicotiana glauca | reverse complement strand
CCCCCCCACCCCTTCCTCAACAAATTTTTTGCCACGTGGTTGTTTTGCTTTTCTTTATTTATCAGCTTACAATTATTTACGTTCTTTCTAATTCGAGTCACAAATTTATTGCCACTAGAAGATGGATTACATTTGATGAAGGAGGGCTAGGCCTGGCCTTCATTATACATATGACCTGGGGAAACCATGCTAGTAAAGAATAAACAAAGTTCATGTTCCACAAGACAAAAAAAAAAGTGACAATAAAGTTGGTATTTCAAGGTAGCTCGAAAGTGAGCACACTAGGCTTTCTCTTCTTTACTCGAATGGAAGGTTGTTTCCTTCAATCTACGTTCAAAATGCCTCTAATCTTACTTTGTAGCCTGTTAAATTGAGTGTATATCCATATTTCATTAGTGTTATGACTTAAAAAGGCCAAGTTATCCGTAATTTGATTGAACTCCCAAAAACAGTGCTTAGTTATAATGTCTTGGTCATTTGTAGTCCTTCTAATCTTCTTCACAGTCATTTCCACTCACCATGGTGTAGCCACCTTTCTGCCGAAGCAATTTTGAAGGAGCATGGATCCGGTCTCTCCAATGACTATGTAGTACCCCATCCTTATGAACCATTCAAGTCCAAAGAGGAAAGACGAGGCTTCAGCAGTTACTGGTGTCTTGTCCCAAAGGCAATGCCAAAACCGTGATAAATCTTCCCTGTTCATATCTAACAACTCCTCCTCCAAATATACACATACGAGCCATCTGTATTAAATTTTACAAATAAGAGAGGGGTTTTAATCCACCTAACTAGAATAGTTGAGGTTTTAGCCAGATTTTGCTCCAACAGTTTGCATAAATTTTCCCAATCATCCAAGATAGCTCTTTTCCCAAAGCAGGATTTAGCGAGGCTGCTAATATTGAAAGTGATCATTGAGATAGATCTGTTGAGTGCTGGATTCTCCAGTTCATACTTTGATCTTTATCTTAATCTCCAAAGCTCCCATAAGATTATAGGAGGCATAATTTTAGTAACATAAGAAGCAATAGAATTTCTGGTTCGGAATTTCCAACAGTTGAAAATGAGGGTACTGGGAGGTGTGTTCCTGTAGGGGATACAAATTCTTCATGCAAAGAAACTCCATATTTGTTAAGCGTATTGACCATTGCAAAAGAGGTGCTCAATTGTCTCCACTACTGGGTTCATACCTTCACCAAAATAACAACAACACTTAGAAACCATATTAATACCAAATCTTGAAACCATGTCATCAGTAGGAATCTTGCCGTGGGATGATTTCCATTTAAGGAAAGCCATCTTATATGGAACATTTTTGTGCAAAATCCTCTTGTCAAAGCATGGCCTCTGCCTTCTTTGTCTAAGGAATTTCCAAGTATTAGAGTTGGAGAATTTTCCATTCTCTGACAAAGTCCACAAAGGGATATCATCTACCTCTTGTGAGATCACCGGGTTCATATTGGATACCACTACTTTGATAAAATTCGAATGTTGTGGCATGAGTTTGGATCATTCCCATTGTCTATTCCCATATAACTTCTTTACTTTGATAATTTGATGAGTTATGACACCTTCCAGATTGTTGTATAGCGGACCATGTTTGGTCCAATTATCAAACCAGAAACTAATGTCACCCCTGCCTATTTTCCATCGAATAGTCTCTGCCATCTTTGGTCTGGTCTCACACATAGCTTTCTAACAATGTGATTGCCCAGGCATCCATTTAACATTATTAGGGTGGTTATTACTACAATATTTGGCATTTAAAAATAAGGATCATAAGGAATTAGTGGTTCTGAATCTCCATCACTTTTTAGAATTAAAGGTTTTGCAGGTATCTTCCAACTTTCTAAAATTAGATCTTCCTTCATAAGGATAGCATAAGTTCTTTCAAGAAACCCAATAATGTTTATCACCTATGTAATTTCCCGCCCAGAAGAATCTAGCAATATACTTTTCAATCTGATCAATTGTCCCGTTAAGAGGGTGCACAGCTGGTAGAGTAGGGATGCTAAGGGCTTTGAGGACATGCCTAATAAGCACTACCCTTCCTCCAGTTGATAGGGATTTAAGATGTCACCCTTTGACTTTGTTAATTACATTACTCACTGTTAGCCCTAATATTGAGATATGACGAATGCCGTGCAGAATTTATGTCAAGTGCTTGTACATTGCCCCTTAGCATAGATTTTTGCGGGTGTTGGCAAGCAATGTACAAAGTTGAAGGTCTACCTAAGTTAGTGCATTGACTCAGACAAGTCAGCTAGGTAAGGTGTCTTGAGTCTTAGCAAGGCAACTTGATTGTAGGCAACGACTATGGCAAATGAAGGCGTATGGCACTTGGCTAAAGCATGCGTGTGGATCAGAGGGATGACTAAGTTTGTGGCAAGACATGATCATGAGCTTATGGGTGAGGCATGGTCCAAAAACAAGGCAAGGCAGGAAGACAAAGTATGGGAAAAAGCTAGAAAACAAGTGTGCAAGTCATGTGACTAAAGAGATGTGCTATGCATGTGCTGTGGAAGTTAAAGGCATTTGCAAACGACATGTGCAGTTGGCTAAAATGCTGAAGAAAAGTCCGGATTCGTGGAAAGGGTTTGAATTCAAATTCAAACAGATTGGTTGTGCTTGTTTTTAGGCCTGCCATGTGCAAGGCACATTGTATACCTGCCTCTAACTGCCCCTTTGTCAAACTACCATAGGCAGCCCTCTTTTAGGTGTGTATTTCATTTAGAATTAAGGCAAGTGGCATATGTGAGCCTTTTCAACTGAGTCCTTTTTGTATTCTGCGAGAATAATAAAGGTTGGGTGATTTTACACGTATCTCTTTGTCGTGCTATGTTTGGCTAAGGTTGAATTATTCTAAGTATTTGGCTGTGTGCAAAAAAAGTAAGGCTAAGTGGCTGAAAGTTTGGCTACTGCTGTGCAGTGTCAATTGTGCTAAAATTTTCCCTATAAAAACTGGTATTAGAGTTTTGGTCGTGATTTGTGGCCATGGCTGGTGGATCCATGTCGGACTTGCATGATCGTGTGCAAAGGTTGGAGGTGCTGATCAGTATGATTGATGATCCTTTAGACGTGGCAGATCTAATTACAGAGATCTACCATTTAAAGGATGGCATGGATCAGTTTCGTGATGGTATCCAATAAACTTGGGAGGCTATGAATGTTCAAGTTGAAGATCTAAAGAAAGAGATCAAAACTTTGAACACTGAAATTACTGTTCTTCGAATGGCGGTGGCTGCTCTAGGCCAAGGCAATGAAGAACGTTCTAAAGTTAAGATCCCTAATCCGAAAGCGTTTGGTGGAGCGTGTAGTGCTAAAGAACTGGAGAACTTTCTGTGGGATATGGAACAATGCTTTGTTGCTACCAAAGTTCCAAATGGGGAGAAAGTCACAATTACAAACATATACCTAACAGGAGATGCTAAATTATGGTGGAGAACTCATATGGCTAATGATGAAAGTGTGGACAGACCCAAGATCCATACATACTAGAAACTCCAGAAAGAAATGAAGGACCAGTTCTTACCTAACAATACATCTTGGCTTTCTAGGGTTCGCTTGAAACCTTTGCGGCAAATAGGATCAATTCATGACTATATTAAGGAATTTACATCCTTAATGTTGGATATTCAGAACAAGTCGCAGGACGATAAATTGCATAACTTTATTTCTGGAATGCAAGCGTGGGCACAAAACCAACTCAGCAGACAGAACATGAATGATCTCTCGAGTGCGATTGCTGCAGCAGATTCTTTGGTGGATTATCACAGTACCTGTAGTCTTTCTTAAATTCCTTCTACTTTAAAACCTAAGAAAAGGGTGGAGAAGAAAGAGGAATGGAGGAAAGAAGTTCAAAAAGAAGTTGTGGCAAAGGGCAAGGTTGTTGTTGTTGGACCTGCTAGAAACAAATGCATCACAAACAAAAAGGGCGATGGTTGTTGGACGTGAGGAGAACCTCACATTGCCAAAAACGGTCCTAATCAGGAACGGGTTTAGTGCTTTTCTTGCTACAAAAAATAATAAGGAAGGAGAAGGTCAAGAAGTTGCTGCTCCCTTACTGAATCCTTTGCAATTGCTGAATGCTATCTCGTTGTCTAATGCCACAAGCAATGAGACTAACCCCTACTCTTTGTTAATGCACATCGAAATGAGAATTAGAGAAAAAAGTGTGATAGCTTGTTAGATATTGGCGCTACTCACACCTTTGTCTCGGCCAATTTGGTGCATAAGTACGGATTGAGTGTGAGTGAATGTCCCTCTTACATGAAGATACTAAATGCCAAAGAACAAGCCATTGTAGGTATGGCTTACAATGCTCCTATGTCTATTGGGAACTGGAAAGTGAAAGTTAATTTGATGGTTATTCCTCTAGAAGATTTTAAGGTGATCCTCATAATTGACTTTATGCATAAACATCTCTTTATTCCAATGCCTCACATGAACGGAGAGATGATCATGAATGAAACGGCTCCTAGTTTTGTGAAGGTTGTTCATCCTTATGGGAAAGAAGAAACTCAATGGAAGGCTTTATTAGTTTCTGCCATGATGGTCGAAAAAGGTTTGAAAAGGGGAGATGATACTTTCCTTGCTGCTATGGTTGAGGTGAAGCCTGGTGTAAAGGTTTAAGTGCCAGACTGTGTTTCTCAAGTCTTGAGTAACTTTGTTGATGTGATGCCACCGGAGTTGCCTATTTTCCACCACGGAGGGTTATTGATCACAAGATATAGTTATTGTCGGGTTCAATGCCTCCTGCTCAACCTCTTTATCAGATGGCGCCAAAAGAGTTGGCTGAATTACAGAAATAATTGAATTAGGTTCTTGAAGCGAGACTTATTCAGCCATATAAAGCTCCATTTTGGTGTATCTATTTTATTTTAAAAGAAACATGATGGGACGCTTCGGATATGTGTTGATAATGGGGAATTGAATAAGGTGATTGTGAAGAACAAATATCTAATTTTGTTGGTGCAAGACTTGATGGATAGATTGAACAAGGCTTACTAGTTCACGAAGATTGATTTACAATTTGTTTATTTGTAGGTACGGATAGCTAAAGCAGATGTGTATAAAACTACATATGTTACGAGGTATGGCTAATATGAATTCCTTGTTATGCCATTTTGGTTGACAAATGCCCCTGCTATATTTTGCAACCTGATGAATGATGTGTTGTATAAGTACTTGGATGACTTTTTACTTAGACGACATTGTTATTTATAGTCGAACTTTGGATGAACATATGTCACACTTGATAAAGGTATTGTCTCATTTGAGGGAGTACCAGCTTTATGTGAAGATGGAAAAGTGTGAGTTTGCTATACAGGAGATAAAGTTTCTTGGGCACTTAGTGCGCCAAAATCAGGTGCGGATGGACTCGAACAAGGTGCAGTTCATAGTGGACAGGAAAGTGCCTAATTCTGTGAAAGAGTTGAGATCTTTCCTCAGGTTAGGTAACTATTATCAGAAATTCATTATTGGTTGTTAAAATAAAGCTACTCCTTTGACATATTTGTTGAAGAAGAACGTTAGGTGGGCATGGTCAGAAAAATGCGGTGCTTCGTTTGATGTGTTGAAAGAAGCCATTGCCTCAGAACCTATCTTGCTGCGTCCTTATTTTGAGTTTCCATTTAAAGTCCATATTGATTCTTCTGACAAGGATATTAGAGGTGTAAAAATATAATCTTGTGGCCTTTGAAAGCAGATAATTAAAGGAAGCGAAGCAGAGGTACTCGGCTCATGAGAAAGAGATGGTTGTTGTTATTCACTGGTTACAAATCTGGAATGTTTACTTGTTGGGAACAAAATTTGTCGTTAGGACGGACAACGTGGCTAATACGTTTTTCCAAACATAAAAAACGTCGAGTCCAAAGCAAGCACGTTAGCAGGAATTTTTAGCAGAATATGATTTTACGTGGGAGCACAAGCTGCAAAGACACAACCAGGTTGCGGATGCATTGAGTTGAAAATAAGTCTTTGCTGCTATTTATTCCATTACACGAATTGAGTCAGATTTTCTTGATAAGATAAAGTTAGCTGATGTGAATGATCCATTGTACATAAAAACAATGAACTATGTGAGAGAAGCTACTGTGAGAAGGTACTAGATAGAGGATGATCTTCTCTATTTCAAAAGGGGGAGAATCGTGGTACCACTTGGTGATGGGTTGCATTGTGAATTACTAAAGGAAAGCATGATACGCTTTGGCCAGGTCATCCAGGTATTGAAAGGATGATGGCACTGTTGTCCTGATATTATTTCTAGCCTAAGATAGAGCAAGATATGGAAGCTTATGTAAGAAGTTGTCCTGTGTGTCAGCTTGATAAAATCGAACAGAAGAAGGAGGCGGGTTTGGAACAACCTTTGCCTATTCCAGAAGAAACATGGCAATCTGTTTCTACTAATTTTATCATCGGATTTCCTAAGGTTAATGGGTTGTCTTCAATTATGGTTGTGGTCGATAGGTTTTCAAAATATGTTGTTTTTATTACTGCCCCAACTGAATGTCCGTTGAAGGTTGCTGCATAGTTATTCTTCAAGAACGTGGTTAAGTATTTCGGAATTCTAAAGGATGTGATTAGTGACAGGATGCACGGTTTACAGGCTGGTTCTAGACTTATTTGTTCAATCCGATGGGTACAAAATTGAAGTTCTCGATGGCAAATCATCCCCAAACTGATGGCCATACCAAAAGAATCAATCATTTGCTAGAAGAATAATTGAGGCATTTCGTGACTGCTAGTCAACGAAATTGGATAGATTTATTACACAGTGCACAATTCTCCTATAATTTGCACAAGTCTTTGGCAGCGAAAATGAGTCCATTCGAGATTGTTTTAGGGAAACAACCTAAAGTACCAATAGTGATTGCGCAACAAAAAATTGGAAGGAAATGTCCAGCTGCCTATCTTTATGGTGTGGATCGATAGGCCATGGTGGATGACGCAACAGACAGTTTGAACAAGGCACAGAAACGCATGAAGAAATATGTTGATCGGAACAGGAGGCCATTTGAGTTCAAAGTAGGCGACAAAGTTTTGTTGAAGCTTACTCCTCAAATGTGTAAACCGATTGATAGTGGGGTAACTCATAAAGCATTGGTTTCAAGATACGACGGTCCCTTTGAAGTTATTGAAAAGGTGGGTGAAGTTTCTTAATGTTCAAAGTTGCTAGAAAGAATGAAGATACACCCAACTTTCCATGTTAGTTTTTTTAGGCCTTACATGGAAGATCTTGAAGATCAAGAGAGATCCTCCTAAAATGCACACTCAGATTGAGGACGATATTGAAATGATTTTTGACCAACGGGTACTTGGGATACACAAAGCGAATTGGCGAACTGAAGTTTTATTCAATGGAAAGGCAAGCCCCAGGCAGGTGTAACTTGGGAGAAAGGTAATTCATCATGGGAATTCGAACATCAAATAGAGGACTACTTGAAATTAGCCTCAATGAGGGCGTCGAGTTCAACAAGTGGGGGTGGTTTGTTAGCCCTTAATATTGAGACGTGACAGATGTCGGGCATAATCTATGTCAAGGGCTTGTATATTGCCCCTTGGCATAGGCTTGTCCAGGTGTTGGCAAGCAATATGTGGAGCAGAAGGTATGTCTAAGTTAGTGCATGGACTTAGATAAGTCAGCTAGGCAAGGTGTCGTAAGTGTTGGCAAGGCAGCTTGATTGTGGGCAATGACTATGGAAATAGAAGGTGCATGGCACTTGGATAAGGCATGCGTGCGGATGAGTAGGACAACTAAGTTTGTGGTAAGATGTGGTCATGAGCTTATGGGCAAGGCATGATCCAAAAATAAGGCAAAGCAGGAAGACTAAGTATAGGCAAAAGCTGGAAAATAAGTGTGCAAGTCATGTGACTGAAGAGGTGTGTTATGCATGTGTTGTAGAAGTTAAAGGCATGTGCACAACACATGTGCAGTTGGCTAAAATGCTGAAGGCAAGTCCAAATTTGTGGGAAGGGTTTGAATTAAATTCAACCAGATTGGTTGTGCTTTTTTAGGCCTGTCATATTTAAGGCACATTGTATAACTGTCTGTAACTGTCCCTTTGTAAAACTGCCATAGTCAGTCCCCTTTGATGTGTGTATTTCGTTTGGAATTAATGCAAGTGGCATATGTGAGCCTTTCCAACTGAGTTCTTTTTGTATTCTATGAGAATAATAAAGGGTTGAAGATTTTACACGTATCTCTTTGTGTTGCTATGTTTGGCTAAGTCTGAATTATTCTAATTATGAGGTTGTGTGTGCAAAAAGTAAGGTTAAGTGGTTGAAAGTTTGGCTACTGTCGTGCAGGGTCAATTGCGCTAAAATTGGCCCTGTAACACTCACCATAGTAGAGAAGAAACATATTTTTTCCTTCCTGAGTATATGGGACAACCAAGGTACTTCATTGGCAATTTTTCAAATCCCATTCCCAATATGCTCCCCCACTCTTGTGATAGGGCTTCGATTAGCATTGAGGGTCGTGGTGTAGCTACTCTTGCTTTCATTGATCAATTGACCGAAGATTCTTTCATAGGTGGTAAATATATTGAGGATAAGTTATAAAAAAAGGCTTTGTTCCCACCACTAAATAAAACTGCCTCATCAGCAAAAACAAGGTGGTTAATGGTGGGGCCTTGTCTCCTCATATTAAAGTTCTTGTACCACCTGTGATCCTGGATAACATTCAGCATTATAGAAAGAAGTTCTGTATTAAGGATGAAAAGGGAAGGAGAAAGAGGGTCTCCCTGCTTTAAACCCCTCTCAGACTTGAAGAAATCATATATAATACCATTTAAAATAACAGAGAACCAATTCTTACCGATGTATCTATGAATAAGGTCAATCCAAAATTTCTATAAACCTTATTTGTCTCAGCATAAAACATAGAAAGGGCCAAGGCATTCTGTCATAGGCTTTAGTCATATCTAACTTAATAATCAATTTTCCTCCCTTTATTAGTTTGCCTATGTCATGAACAATCTCTTGAGTAAGTAAAATGTTCTATGTAATAATTCTTCCCTTCACAAAATAACTTTGGTTACGGCTGATAATTCTAGGCATAACCCTGAAAACACTAGCATTAATCATCTTACCAATGATTTTGCTAGTAATGTTTCATAAGCTTATGGGTCTAATGTTAGAAAAATCTTGGGGAGAATCAATATTGGGTAGCATAATCAGGCATGTATGAGTGAAGAATTTAGGCAATATAGCTCCTTGAAAAAAGACCACTGGCTTTATGAATATCCTTAGCAATTATGTTCCAAGCACTTTGATAAAATTTTACACTTAAGCCATCTGGACTAGGTTCACTATCCGGATAAATGGAAAAATACTCTCCTTGACCTCATCAATAGTAGGAATGGAATCAGTGGCGAAGCCAGGAAATTTAATAAGGGTGTTCAAACATTTGCTATTGGATTATGTAAGGATGTTCAAAGTCTATTTTTAATCAATAACAAATAATATTTTACCTTATACGGAGTATAATTTTCCGGCGAAGGGTGGTCAGTTGACCACCCTTGAATGCATGTAGCTTCGCCCCTGGATGGAATTCATATGGAGTTTCTCTTCTTCGTTAATAACTCTGTGTATAATGCTCAGGATAGAGTTATCTTCAGTTGTGTTTTCAGCACTGAAAAGGTGATCGAAGTATTTCATTGTAGTGTTAGCAATCTCAGTAGTTACTTCAATCCAATTATCCTCACCATCTTTGATTTTTTTAATAGATACACTTTTTTCATGTCTTTAATAATACCGCAAAAGAAAGCAGTTTTAGAGTCTCTTTCTTCAAACTATTTAACTCTAGATTTTCGTCTCATGACATTGTCTTGGAAATTCAAATATCTGGTAAAGTCGGCTTTAGCTTTAAAATGTTTTGCTATGTTCTCCTGGTTATTGTAGCAATGGAAACTTCTTCTAGCTTTCTAATAAGGACTTCCAACTTCTTATGTTCTTCATAAATGTCCTCAAAAGCAGCTCTAGACCAGAACTAAGAGCTTTGCACACTCTTAATTTTTCGGTGGAGAAAAAAACAGGATAGTCAGCAGTATTTCAGACCAAGCTTGTTAGAAAACTTGTAGGTAGTCCTCATAATTTACCCACATGTTAAGAAACTTGAAATATCTAATATGATCAACGTTCTCTGGCTTCCAAGTAGTAAGTAAAGGAGCATGGTCTGAGCATGATCTAGAGGGATTAGTGACTAGAATGCCATTGTAGTGATCAAACCATTTTGCATTGAAGACTATCCTATCCAATATTTTCAATATGGTATTAGGGGGGTCTTTATTGTCGTTCCATATAAATATGGTTCCAAGATAAATTCTATCTTGAAGATTATAATGAGAAAGACGTGTAATCAAATCGACACTATCTTCTATTGTGCAAGGCCTACTGTGATGACCCGACCCGTTGTCATGTTAGTTACCGCCCCGTTTCCCCCTTATTGTATTATTTTATGTTTCATTATCGGTATTGAGTGCGTTAGAATTTAATTGGAGTAATTTTGATAAGAAATGAGACACTTAGTCTCTTTTAAGAAGACTTAAATTGGAAAAGTCAACCGGATGTTAACATGTTATTTAGAGGGATCGGAATTGAATTCTGATTATTCGATTAGCTCCGGGTGATGATTTAAGGCTTAGGAGTGCAATCGGAAGTAATTTTGGAGGTCCGGTGAAGAAGTTAGCCTATTTTGGCGAAGTTAGTATTTTGGCGATTTCCGGTTGATAGGTGATATTTTGATCCGGGAGTCAGAATAGAATTCCGAGAGTTGCAGTAGCTTCGTTATGTGATTTTGGATATGTTTGCAAATTTTCAGGTCATTCGGACGTCATTTGGTCGGGTTTTTTGATTGAAAGTGCATTTCGGAAGTTCTCGAAGAACTTAGGCTTTGATTTAGAGAAAATTGATGATTTTGATGTTAACGATAGTGTTTTGATGATTGAAACAAGTTTGAATAAGGTTGTTGGATGTGTTGGTGTTTTTGGTTGAGGTCCCGGGGGCCTCGGGGTGATTTCGGGTGGTTAAACGGA
The DNA here is from genome assembly GCA_026770625.1 of Nicotiana glauca. NCBI lineage: Eukaryota > Viridiplantae > Streptophyta > Magnoliopsida > Solanales > Solanaceae > Nicotiana > Nicotiana glauca. The sequence continues at coordinate 14,806 of MU710690.1, read as the reverse complement.
GAATTTTGAGTTTGGCTTCAGGTTTGGATTTGCTGGTTCTGTTATTTCTGCATCTGCGGAAAAGGGACTGCATAAGCAGTTCCGCAGATGCGGCTAAGGGCGACTTGAAGGAAAACCGCAGATGCGGAAAGAAGGCCGCATAAACGGTATCGCTTTTGCGAAAAATGGACTGCAGAAGCGGTCCTGGGCAAAATGAAGGAAACCGTATAAGCAAAAAAATGCCACAGAAGTGGAAGTCGCATAAGCGACATTTGTATCGCTGAAGCGGAAATAGGCTTGGGCAAAAAGGTTTTAAAGTGTCATTTTGTTCTGCGACTTGGGTTTATTTTCCACCATTTTGAGCATGCTTGGGAGCTTTTGACGAGGAATTAAAAGGGTTTCGACTGGGAATCGATTGGAGGTAAGTTTTATGAGTTAAATACATGATTTCATTGAAGAATCATCCTTGAAATTCATGAAAATTTAGCCAAATTGTAAGAAATTAGGGCTTGAAGTAAAAATTCTAAATTTGGGATTTGAGGGGCCATTTGTGGTCCGATTTAGGTGTTCTTTGTATGTACGGACTCGTGGTGAGATGAGGATTCCGAAAATATGAATTTTATTATTTTTTGAGACGTAGGCTCGGGGCTCGAGTTTTGCAAATTTCGTGCATTTCGATATTTTTTGATTGTTTGTGATTGGGTAATGTCCCATTTGCATATTATAATGTATTCGCTCTGGTTTTGGTTAGATTCGACGTGCGTGGAGGCCAATTTGAGGGGCAAAGGCATTGCGAACGAGGAATTCCACCGGTTCGAGGTGAGTAATACTTGTGAATGATATCCTGAGGGTTTGAAACCACGGATTTGCACATCTTAGTGATGTGTTGTGGTGACTTGCATGCTGGACATGAGCGTGGGGTAGAGCACCGTTGGGAATAGTGACTTGGTCCATCCCGGTTGTTGGTTTTTACCGCGAAATTGTAAATGATTTGTTATTATCATTATGACTTAGGCTCATTGCCATACTTGGGGCTTATTGCCGATTATTTGAACTCTTTATGAACTATCATCACTGTTTTCCTCACTATTTGAAATATTATTCGGACTCAGTCCATGTGATTTACACTATTTTCATGAACTCAGCTATATTTTACTCAAACTTGAAGTTTTAACAAATATCTGAACTATTGTTTGAGCTGAGTATTATTGTTTTACTAATGTCCAAGGGACTTTTGACTATTCTGGACTGATTGAGGCCGAGGGCCATATGTGAGGGCATGAGGCGTGATATGAGGAGGCTTTCAGGCCTTGAGTGTTATGTGTGCATATGTGTATACATGCATGGATCGGACTGCACGCCGCAGTAGTATATTATATGGATCGGACTGCACGCCGCAGTAGTATATTATATGGATCGGACTGCACGCCGCAGTAGTATATTATATGGATCGGACTGCACGCCACAGTAGTATATTATATGGATCGGACTACACGCCGCAGTAGTATATTTTATGGATCTGACTGCACGCCGCAGTATTTTTGTGCTTGGGCTGTAGGAGCCCCTCTGAAGTCTGTACACACCCCAGTGAGCATAGGGTACCCATGGATCGGGCTACGCGCCATAGCGGTAATGCGCATTGCATTGCATTCATGCATTCATTCCTGTTTGTACTATGTGGCATGATTTTTAGTAGTCACGCATCATTGGCATACATGTTATTACTTGCTTTGTTGACCAGATACTCTGGTGTTACGTGTTAAGGAGTGCTGAGCCCGAGAGGCTGAGGTTGTACTTTGTGAGTTGGGAGTGAGTCCGCGGGGCTAATACTGCACTGAGAGGTCGATACTGCGCCCGAGGGGCAGATTGCTGATTATTTCCTGCTTGTTGAGATTATTTTTCGCAACTGTTGAAAAGGCATGTTTTTAAAAGAGATTTTTAAGTGAGCTTGAGATTTTCTAAAGGATTTTCTCGGTGTTACGATTTTACTATCTTTCTCAAAGGGTTGTACTGTCTGATATAGCATTTTGGAGTGCTCATACATGTTTTCTTATTGCTCAGATATTATCCTCTCTTATTACCACTGAGTTGGATTTACTCACTTTACTCCCTGCACCTCGCGTGCAGTTGCAAGTATTGTTCACCCGGTAGCGGGTTAGTAGCGGATTGAAGGTATGACTATCGAAGCTAAGCAAGGTGACCGCCGGCATTTGCGGCACCGAGATTCTTCTTCTTCTTGTTTTCCAGATTTTTCTCTATGTATTATAGACTTTGAAATTGTAATAAAGACCCTCCTAGATGCTCATGACTTGTGACACCCCGGTCGGGCTGTATTGGGTTGTATTTACATTGATTAATTCATATTCGAACTGTTATATAACTGATTAACTGCTTTAAGTGGTGTTCTTAGATGGTCTAGCTGGCCTTGTCTTCACGAGAGGCGCCATCATGATCGGGTTTGGTAATTGGGTCGTGACAAGTTGGTATCAGAGTCTAGGTTACTAGGTCTCACGAGTCATGAGCAGGGTTAGTAGAGTCTCGCGGATCTGTACGAAGACGTCTGTATTTATCCTCGAGAGGCTGCATAACCTTTAGGAAAACTTCACTTTATTGGAATTCTTATCGTGCGTAATTGATTCAGCTTGAGATATAACTCTTGAAATTCCCTCCACACGTCTGTATGCGCATATGAGTGCTCGTTTTTGTAAGTGACTTGATGGCTTGTGATTCCCCGATCGAGGGGCGAGAGGTAATCTTCGTGAGTTCATGTTGGGCCAATCTGGAGGACTTGAGGCCGGATCTTTGCCTATGGCTTGAGCATCGAGGTGCTGATTGTGAGAGCAAATGTTTTTTTTAACTTATATGTTCAGTATTGTCCTTACTAGCTGGAATGACGGCCGGATATCCATGTGATGAGTATGTTAGTGTTGTGAGATGTATTTGTACGACCTTATGGTGGTAAAGAAGTATGATGGATGAAAGATGACTGATAAGTGATTTGTTTCTTGTTGCAATTTGATATGTAGCCAAAGTTATGGGCGCATGAATAATATTTTCATATTCCTAGTTGGGAAGTGTAGTACAATACGTATGGCGGTATGAGTTCATACTCAAGAAGACTTAATGGATTTGTTATGTGTATGTTGGTGAAAGGTATATAAAAATATTGAGAAAATGTTCTTACTTGGTTAAGTAGCCCAGATAATGGATGATTGAAAGGTACTTTCTATATGTTATGATTCAAATAGGTGCAACGCATGTCCATGTATCAATTTTGATGGTATAATAAATGTAGTATTGGGATTTATGTAATTGATATACATTGTGATGCCTTGTCAAGTTGTGGATGTTTTGTTAGGATGGTTTTGGTGATTCTTTGGCAGGTGGATAGGCTCAATTACAAAGGAAACTCTGCCGAAATTTTTGAAAAAAAAATGTGGGGACTTAGTAAAAATTTTGTTGCCTAGAGTGGGCTCAACTGTTGCGGAATGAATGAGAGAATTGCAAAAGAGTTATAATACTAGATGATCTGTGTTTTCATAACTTATAAGTGATTTGAGTTTAATCTCACTATAATATTATGGCATCATTAGAGTAAAAGTATTATGGGATATTAAATGTGTCCTAATAGGTGGCTTTGAGCCAAGTTGGGGAGGTTGCGGTTGATTGGCTGATCGCACGGTTATGTGCTATGTTGTTTCTGTTTTGAGGTATGCTGGCGGATCAGTCCTGGTTGCAGAAAATGAGCCAAGGATGGCACAAGTAAAGCAAAATTTTGATAAAATTCATATGGTTCTTCGTTGATGTGAGGAAATATTAGGGTGTTTTTGAGCTTCTATTGATAAAGAATGCTCATTGTATAGAGAAGGAAGATGGTTGTTTGTATCTATAGGAAATCATGTTCTGCGGTGTCAGAATACTAATAAGGCACGAGTGGTTCCGTTCATTTAGGGCGGGTGAATTATAGCTGAATAAGAGTGAATGACTCTCGAGAATGGTTTTACTGTGTTCAAGATTTTGCATGTAACAATCAGGTGTCTTAAGTTTGTGTATGTGGCTAGAGATTGTGTTTTCATTAGAAAAGATCAAGACTTGTGGTACTTTGTGTTAATCGTGGGATTCTACGTATCCGCATTTGGAATGTAATGGTAAACGAATTCAGAATCACAGGAAGTTCTTCAAAGTAGAGCATTCTGGAATGTGGTATTTCTGGGAAATGTTTGATAGGGTATTCAATGGCCTATGGGTCCTAGACAGTGTGGTTTTATTTGCGAGTCTCGTGTGGTAACCTGGGTTGAGGTATTGTGGTGCTACAATTCATGAGAGAATATCAAATTAATGACGAAGCAGGAAGGAAAGTGGATAAATATAATGGCTTGTTAATAAACTGAATTGGTATGGTAAGGATATAATTAATTCTCCGTATGCATTCGAGGTAATGAGCCTTACAGGTATTGTGCAGCAAGCTTTTAAGTGTTGGCAGTTTGCTTAACTTGGTTTGGGTAGAAGGATTCAGTCCTGGCAGTTTAGCTTGTGCAATGGAATTGGGAGAAAGAGTTCTTGATGTGTTTTACTGTGGTTTGAAAAAAATGAGTATATTTCCTATGGGTATGCGAAGCATGGAGTGTGTAATAATTTTTCTCCTATATGGGAATCATTAAATTCTTGAGCAGCACGGGCAGCTGCAGGTGAATAAAGAACCGATCTTCTGACAATTAAGGAAAATGGTACTGCTATTCTAGTGATTTGATGGGGGTTATGTTCAGAAAAGGGGCAAGGTAATGAAAATTGATAATATTTGGTGGTATTGCGGTGTTCTCTTGTCGGATCGACCGTTGATAATTGAGTTGTTGATGGCTCAGGGAAAATTTTTGAATATCTTTCGTGGTATGAATGGATACTTGATGTGTGTTATGAATTCGTACCGCGGAGTGTGGGACCAGGCATAGTGATTCATGTAATATATGTGTTGGAGACTAGAAGTTCTTGTGATCCGACTATGCAGTGGTTGTAGATCGTGTGTATCGGCATCGTCTAGCGGTTATTGGAAATTGGAGGTCCGAGTGAATCTTTCTCTGCTTGGTATGTTAAATTTGGGTTATGATATTAGATGGCAAACTGGTTATCCCAATGTCAGGTTGTCTAGACTAATGTGTTATAGGCTATGTCGGAAAATGCCATAGGCTGCGTGGCAAGGTGCATCGGATTATGTTCTAGCAGGGTAACTTGTATTCCAGAGACCAGCGGATGGCTGGCAAACATTGCTTTATTAATTGGGCCTTCGTGGCGGATGTCAGTGCAGAGGTTTCTACCATTGATTCAGTTCCGGTATTGAGGGACTTGTTCGGATGCGTTTCTTGTGGTCGGGCATGAGACTATAAGTATATGTGTTTATTGTAATAAGCAAATTTGGCTCGATGTGCATCTCCTTTTGTGAAATATATGTGTGGATCGGGTGGCATGCCGCCACGGGTATGTTATCTGGATCGGGTTGCAGGCCGCAACAGTGTGATATTGAGAATAGTTTTCTATATGTTACTTTGTATGCCTTACTTCCTGGTTTCGAAGGAAAGTCCGTATTGGGTGTTGCTCGGCGAGTAGCACATCGGTTGTGTCCTTTCAGGATTATTGAATAGCGTATATTACTTGCTTCACCGTGGGTGTGATGGATTGCTTGGTTTCAGACCTCAATCTGTGCGTGGCTGTCCATTCGGATCATGGTGACTTGAGGTGCTTTATGGGTAATAGTGTTTGGATAGGATCGCGCGTTGTGGCATGGCCACGTGAAGTTATGACATTTCGAGGTGAATTCAGGCACTCTAATTCTATGATGTGAGGTGGGATCTCAGTTTTGTGTTGTAATAGTATTGTTGAGCTTGAGGTACAGCTCTGTCGTTTGAGTCATTGTCAAGTTTTGAGTATGTTCGGACTGTTTCTCATTGGTGCGTGTATTACGTAAGTTGTGGCTTAGGTCCGTATCAAGTTGTTATATCACCAAAGGGGTGGTTGGAGCCGAAGTGATCATTGGAGTCATTAATGAGTACGAACAGATTTGATTTCAGCTTGTCAGAAAGATAATATCGAGGTTTGGCTCAGAAATCTATTGTAGTATCAGTCAAAAGGGAAATGGATTCATGAATGGTTGATCTGAGAGGTGGGTTCAGTATATCACGTGTTCAGTTGCCGTTGGCAGTATATGAAGGTATTGAAATGAGAATTTATCTAACAAGAGATTTTCTATCGATATTTGGTTGTCGTGGGTAGCTGTTGTGAATGGAAGTTATCGCTGCATGTGTTTGAGTTATGTGGTATATCATGTGATTACAGCCGAGGTTGCAGGTATGGATTATTACAGCAGGTTCGGGTTTATTCTGAGTAAAAATGTGAGGTTCTGATCTGGTGTAAGATTTCAGAAAGTGAAATGTAGTTTTATGGTTTATGGACTAAATGGGTTGAAAAACTTCAGTTATATTGTGTTGTCGGACCTATATGAGATAGGGTGACGTGGGATCACCCCGATTTACATGCATGGTAAAGTTATTCAGCTATTGGTGAACTTCTAGGACAACTCTGGGTCCGCTCGAGGACGAGCGTTTGTTTAAGTTGAGGAGGATATGACGACCCGACCCATCGTCACGTGAGTTACTGCCCTGTTTCCCCCTTATTGTAATGCTTTTTGTTTCATTATCGGTATTGAGTGCGTTAGAATTTAATTGGAGTAATTTTGATAAGAAATGAGACAATTAGTCTCTTTTAAGAAGACTTAAATTGGAAAAGTCAACCGGAGGTTGACTTGTGAGTTAGAGGGCTCAGAATTGAATTTTGATGATTTGGTTAGCTCCGGGTGATGATTTAAGGTTTAGGAGCGCAATCGGAAGTAATTTTGGAGGTCGAGTGAAGAAGTTAGCCTATTTTGGCGAAGTTAGTATTTTGGCAATTTCCGGTTGATAGGTGATACTTTGATCCGGGAGTCGGAATAGAATTCCGAGAGTTGTAGTAGCTTCGTTAGGTGATTGTGGATATGTCTGCAAATTTTCAGGTCATTCGGACGTCGTTTGGTCGGGTTTTTTGATTGAAAGTGCATTTCGGAAGTTCTTGAAGAACTTAGACTTTGATTTGGAGAAATTTGATGATTTTTATGTTAACGATAGTGTTTTGATGATTGGAACAAGTTCGAATAAGGTTGTTGGATGTGTTGTTGTTTTTGGTTGAGGTCCCGGGGGCCTCGGGGTGATTTCGGGTGCTTAAACGGAGAATTTTGAGTTTGGCTTCAGGTTTGGATTTGCTCGTTCTATTGTTTCCGCATCTACGGAAAAGGGACCGCATAAGCGGTTCCGCAGATGCACCTAAGGGGCCACAGAAGCGGTCCTGGGCGACTTGAAGGAAAATCGTAGATGCGATAAGAAGGCCACAGAAGCAGTCCTGGGCAAAATGAAGGAAACCGCAGAAGCGGAAAAATACCGCAGAAGCGGAAGTTGCATAAGAGACATTTGTATCGCAGAAGCGGAAATAGGCCTGGGCAGAAAGGTTTTAAAGTGTCATTTTGTTCCGCAACTTGGGTTCATTTTCCACCATTTTGAGCAAGCTTAGAAGCTTTTGACGAGGAATTAAGAGGATTTTGACTGGGAATCGATTGGAGGTAAGTTTTATGATTTAAATACATGATTTCATTGAAGAATCATCCTTGAAATTCATGAAAATTTAGCCAAGTTGTAAGAAATTAGGGCTTGAAGTAAAAATTCTAAATTTGGGATTTGAGGGGCCATTTGTGGTCCGATTTGGGTATTCTTGGTATGTATAGACTCGTGGCGAGATGAGAATTCCGGAAATGTGAATTTTATCATTTTTCGAGACGTGGGTCCGGGGATCGGGTTTTGCAAATTTCATGAATTTTGATATTTTTCAATTGTTTTCGATTGGGTAATGTCCCATTTGCATATTATAATGTATTCGCTCTGGTTTTGGTTAGATTCGATGCGCGTGGAGGCCAATTTGAGGGGCAAAGGCGTCGTGAGCAAGGAATTCCACTGGTTCGAGGTGAGTAATACTTGTGAATGATATCCTGAGGGTTTGAAACGCCGGAGTTGCACATCTTAGTGCTGTATTGTGGTGACTTGCACGCTGGACCTGAGCGTGGGGTAGAGCACCGTTGGAAATTGTGACTTAGTCCGTCCCGATTGTTGGTTTTTACCGCGAAATTGTAAATGATTTGTTGTTATCATTATGACTTGGGCTCATTGCCATACTTGGGGCTTATTGCCGATTATTTGAACTCTTTATGAACTATCATCACTGTTTTCCTCACTATTTGAAATATTATTTGAACTCACTCGATGTGATTTACACTGTTTTCATGAACTCAGCTATATTTTACTCAAACTTGGAATTTTAACAAAAATCTGAACTATTGTTTGAGCTGAGTATTATTATTTTACTGATGCCCGAGGGGCTTTTGACTATTCTGGACTGATTGAGGCTGAGGGCCATATGTGAGGGCATGAGGAGTGATGTGAGGAGGCTTTCGGGCCTTGAGTGTTATGTGTGCATATGCGTATACATGCATGGATCGGACTGCACGCCTCAGTAGTTTATTATATGGATCGGACTGCACGCCGCAGTAGTATATTATATGGATCGGACTGCACGTCGCAGTAGTATATTATATGGATCGGACTGCACGCCACAGTAGTATATTATATGGATCGGACTACACGCTGCAGTAGTATATTTTATGGATCGTACTGCACGCCGCAGTATTTTTGTGCTTGGGCTGTAGGAGCCCCTCCGAAGTCTGTACACACCCCAGTGAGCACAGGGTACCCATGGATCGGGCTACACGCCGTAGCGGTCATGTGCATTGCATTGCATTCATACATTCATTCCTGTTTGTACTACGTGGCATGATTTTTAGTACTCACGCATCATTGTCATACATGCTATTACTTGCCTTGTTGACCAGATACTCTGGTGTTACGTGTTAAGGAGTCCTAAGCCCGAGAGGCTGAGGTTGTACTTTGTGAGTTGGGAGTGAGCCCGCTGGGCTGATACTGCACTGAGAGGTTAATACTGAGCCCGAGGGGCAGATTTCTGATTATTTCCTGCTTGTTGAGATTATTTTTCGCAACTATTGAAAAGGCATGTTTTCAAAAGAGATTTTTAACTGAGCTTGGGATTTTCTAAAGGATTTTCTTGGTGTTACGGTTTTATTATCTTTCTCAAAGGGTTGTACTGTCTGATATAGCATTTTGGACTGCTCATACGTGTTTTCTTATCGCTCAGATATTATTCATTATTATTACCACTGAGTTGGAAGTACTCACTTTACTCCCTGCACCTCGCGTGCAGTTGCAGGTACTGTTCACCCGGTAGCGGGTTAGTAGCGGATTGAAGGTGTGACTATCGTAGCTAAGCAAGGTGATCGCCGGCGTTCGCGGCACTGAGATTCATCTTCTTCTTGTTTTCCAGATTTTTCTCTATGTATTATAGACTTTAAAATTGTAATAAAGACCCTCCTAGATGCTCGTGACTTGTGACACCCCGGTCGGGCTGTATTGGGTTGTATTTATATTGATTAATTCATATTCGAACTGTTATATAACTGATTAACTGCTTTAAGTGGTGTTCTGAGATGGTTTGGCTGGCCTTGTCTTCACGAGAGGCGCCATCACGACCGGGTTTGGGAATTGGGTCGTGACACCTACCTCCAATTTTCTCTTCAGTATCAGAGACGACATTAAAAACCCCCACTACACCTCATGGTCTCATAATTCTATTAGCAGTATTTCTCATATCATCCCATAGACCCCTTCTCGATTTCACATCACATTTAGCATATACAATAGTCAAGTAAACATCAGCAGGTCCTTTATTCTGAGTGATGTGAACAAGTACTTGTTGTTCTTTATCTTCCAAAATTTGTAAGTTGTATTCAGTAGACTAGAATATTCATATTTTATTGTAACAATTATGAAACAATGTTGAAAACCCAATTTCCTTTAAAAGGTTTCAATTTTTCTGGTCGTAGTCATTGGTTCTTGAATGAACATGTAGGGAATTTCATATTTCTGGTTGAGAAGAATGAGTCTTTCAGTAGCACCCTTGTACCTCATGCCCCTATATTCCATGATATTGTATTAATCACAAGAAACATTAAGGGCATGATCCTTTTGTCACATGTTATTATTGTTATTTGTCTTCCCTGACTTGGCACTCTCCATCACAACTTCTGTGGAGTTTTATTGCCCTCTTGGTGATAGGTTGTTGAAGATAGTAACATTTTGTTGAGCTTGTATAAGAGTTTTAGGAACCATTTCACATGATGGAGAGTTAAAAAGCCCTTTAACTTGTTCATCATCTGACTTGGTGGAAGCAAATTCTTCTGACCCACTATCTATTATGATATCATTCGCACAGTCTTTATATATTGTGTCTTGCCTCTATTTTACCACCTCAATTTTTAAATTTCTCCAATCATGTGCTTCTTCATTATCTCTATCCATGGCTTTTTCCCGAACAATTTGCATGGCCAGATTCGGGTCTAGACCAAAAAGGAGAATTTCTTCCATGAGAAACTTCTCCCTTATAACCCTTACATTATCCAAAATCACTTGGGAAGGCATAGTAGCCTTTGAATGGAATTTGTCTCTTTTTTTATTATTTTTTTTTGTTGGTTTCCTGTACATGTTTCTCCTTTAGATGTAATAGGATGTTTCTCCTTTAGATGTAATAGGGATCTATTCAAGTTTTGACTTTCATCCTCGACCTGTGGGAGCACACTTTCTTTTTCTTGGCTAACTTTTCTCATGGTCGTATTGATTTTTCTGAGACTTAATTTTCTTATCTTCTTCACTTTAGTATTTTTGTCCTACTTTATATCTTTTTGTGTTACATCTTCCTGACTTAAGTACATTTGTTGTTTGGATGGAATATCATTTTTAACATTTATATCCATTTTTTTCATTCCCTTTATGGCACTATGAGTAACTATAACAACATTTTGCCCCTCATTCACCTAATAATTTTGGTTGTTCTTTTTCTTATTCTTGTTGACCTATATGTTTCCTTTGTCCTGATCCTTCATGTTATGATGAGTGATAATTTTTTGTTGCCCTTCTCTTTTTTCCACACTATTGTGTGTCAATCGTCTTTCTTCCCCGCATGATCTGTATCTTTTTCAGTTTACGCCTTTTGCACCTGGTTGTTTGTACTTTGTACTATTCAAATTCTCTAGCTCTCCATGAGTCTTGTACTATTGGTTGTGATCCACCCTTAGAAAATCTAAGGGTAGTTGGTCTTTCAATTTTCCCTACTTTAGTCCCTAATTCTAGGTGAAGTCTCCTACGTTTAGCTTCATTGTGCCCTTGGATCTTGCATTGAGAATAGAAAGCTGGGATCGCTTCATACAAAATTTTTTGAGTACTTATTTTTATGTTTTCTTCCTCATTTCTGATTTCAACTATCACCTCAGATATAAGAGATTTTGTAGATTAATCTCCGCTCGCACTTTCGTTGTAGTAGGTCTAGTCTTAGAGAATATCGCCTTGTCCAATATGAGTGGTACTAAAATGGGCTCGACAATATGACAGATAGCATCCCATTCATAATAATACCATGGGAGGTCAGATAGATTGATTCATACATGTTTTAGTGTAGCCTCAACCTCCGAATTAAATTAGGTATCCACTTGCCGATTTTCATAATTTTATCGCCGCCAAGAATGATAAAATTTTTGTTTATCACATTAAGGTGGTCCTCTAGGTTATCGAGATTTATAAAAACATGATGCATATCATAAGACCTAATTTTTATACATCGTTTAGCTGGAATAATTTTGGCAAATTCAGTTCTGCTGATGTGTGTAAAAGAACTAATGTGTGGAAGTATTTTCAAAAAAATTTAAATAGCCAAGTCTCCTTCTAAATTACAAATTTCATACATATTTCTAATTGGCCACTGTGCATGTGGAAAATTCCACAAGTGTCTTTGGCCTATTTCAATATCCAACATGTGACATCATTTCTCTTGATTTAGCGTAAGTGACATAAGCCATGTACCAAGTGGCAGAGGGGACATAACGCTTGTCTCAAGAAATTGCCATTATTCAGGTTCAAAATATTCCTTCAATTTATACGGATGGTATACCAAGAAAAGCTAATCGTTAGATTCAAATCACTACTTGATCTCTTTCTTTCATTCCAATGTTCTTCTTATGTCTCCACTTTTTTCTATCTTCAATAGAAACTTTATTTGTTTCTTCTAACAACGTGCTGGTATATTACATTTCCTGATTCCAAACTTTGCTTGTATATTATATTTGTTGATTCATGTATCCTCTAAATAAATAGAGATGGGCTTATTTAATCCAGGGAAAATATTTCACATTGCTGAAACAGTTTCTTAGGATAGTGTCCGGCACGACTCAAGACAATTCGTGTATCCTCTAACAAATAATATTGAAGCATTATTATTATTATTATTCCATATCATTCCCTTACAATCTAAGAAACTATGGCAAGTAATACAACTGCGAAAATTTTTAGGGTGCTACCAATTTTGGTAATATCTCTACCACTAATTGTTCTAGTTGTCCCGCGTGATATCCATGGTGTTGCAAATACGTTATTGCATCCACAACTTTGGCAGACACTAATGTGAAAATACAGGTATGTAAATAGACATGGTTACAGATCCAATGTTAAAATTAAAACCTTTAAAAAAAATGCACCTCAATGCAAGAGAATAGGTGGGATAAATGATAATCTCGCTAAGTGATCAAAATTAAATTTGAATAAAGCATATAATATAATTGTTGTGGTTATTTCCCAAATAAATAATGTGGCCGGTGTAAGAAATTGGGTGATAGACTCTAGTGCTACTAGGCAGATATGTACAAACAAAAATGAAATTTTGTCTTACACCCAAGTTGAGGAAGGAGAAGAAACTATTTATCTTAGTGACTCAAGAACAACTCGTGTTCTTGGGAAATGAAAAATTCTTTTTAAACTCAAATCTGGTAAAACTCTAGCATTAAGTGATGTATTGCATGATGCTAATATCCAACCCAATTTGGTTTCTGGGGCTATTAGGAAAAGTTGAAGTGAAGGTTTTGTTTGAAAATAATGAGGTCGTATTGACAAAAAATGATATTTTTACAGGCAATGGATATTGTAACCTGGTTTATTTGTGCCAAATATTTCCAATAATAACAATAAAAATGCATCTTCTTCTGCCTATATGGTTGAGCTAAATTTTTTGTGGCATGCTAGACTAGGACATGTTGATGTCGCATATATAAAAAATGCAATCGCTAGGATTAATATCTAGTTTGGACTCAAATATTACTAACAAGTTTGAAATATGAGTTGAAGCTAAAGGTACTAGAAATATTTGTCTTTTCGTAAATAGAGAAACTGAAATGTTATCCTTGATTCACACTGATTTAGGCGATTTAAAGCAGACTATGACTAGAGTTGGTAAAAGATATTATTTTACTTTTATTGATGATTTTTATATATATACTAAGTTGTATTTGCTTAGAAATAAAGATGATGCATCTAATGCTTTTATTTCTTATAAAACTGAAAATCAATTTAGTAGAAAACCAAGAGAACAACATCTGATGGAGGTGGAGAATATTTATCTTTAAATGATTTTTATGAAAACAATGGAATAATTCATGAAGTAACTCCGTCTTATTCACCTGAGTCAAATGGAATAGCTAAAAGGAAAAATAGAACATAGAAAGATATGATGAACTCTATGTTAGTTAGTTCTAATGCTCCTGATAATTTGTGGGGTGAAGCTATTTTACCTGCATGTCACTTACAAAAGAGAATACCGAATAGAAGAACTAGCAAAACTCCGTATGAATTGTGGAAAGTTTATAACCTAATTTGAAATATTTAAAAGTGTGGGGGAGCCTTGCTAAAGTTCTATTACCTGAACCTAAAAAGAGAAAAGTAGGTTCTAAATCTGCTGATTGTATGCTTATAGGATATGCTGAATATAGTGTTGCATATAGATTTCTTGTTTTAAAAAGTGATGTGCTTGATTGCAGTACTATAACTGAGACAAAGAATGCTGAGTTCTTTGAATATATTTATTCATTGTTTGATAAAATTTCTCATACACCTGTTGAAACAAATAGTGAAATAAGCTGTAATGAGGAACAGAGAAGGATCAAAAGGCTTAGGACAGAATATTTTTCTTATGGAAATAATTTTCAAACTTTTATTGTTCATAATGAACCATCAAATTATTTTGAAGTTATATCTTCTTCGGAAGCTAATTATTGAAAAGAGACAATAAAATTTGAAATTGATTTTATTATGAAAATAATACATGGATTTTAACTGATTTATCACCTAGTGCAAAACCTATTGGTTGTAAATGGATTTTCAAAAGAAAATATAATTGTGATGGATCTTTAGATAAATATAAATCTCGGTTAGTAGCAAAAGGATTTTCTCAAAAATAAAATATAGATTATTTTGATACATTTGCACCAGTGACTAGAATTTCTTCTATTCGAATTTTAATTGCTTTACCTTCAATCTGTAAGCTTTTTATCCACCAAATGGATGTGAAAATTGATTTTCTAAATGGTGATTTGGAAGAAGAGATTTATATGGTTCAACCTGAAGGTCGTGTCATTCCTGACAAGAAAATAAAGTTTGTAAACTAATTAAATCTCTTTATGGCCTTAAACAAGCTCCTAAGTAGTGGTCTAAGAATTTGAACAAGTCTTACTGAGCAACGGTTTTTCTTCAGTTGAGTTGGATAAATGTGTTTATACTAAAGTGGTAGACAATGATAATGTGATAATATC
>MU710689.1:13904-40019 GCA_026770625.1 Nicotiana glauca | reverse complement strand
TGCTAGAACCACGGAACTCGGGAATGCCTAACACCTTCTCCCAGGTTAACAGAATTCCTTATTCGGATTTCTGGTACGCAGACTGTAATATAGAGTCAATTTTTTCCTCGGTTCAGGATTCAACCGGTGACTTGGGATACCATTAATCTCCCAAGTGGCGACTCTGAATCTTAATAATAAATCCCGCTTCGATTGTCCTTTAATTGGAAAAACTCCCTTTACCACGCCCTTCGCGGGTGCGGTAGCGCCGAAAGGAGGTGTGACACTCATCTGGACCTAGTCCACATACAAGCCATTTCTTGGCCTTAGCATTTTTCTCCCACTTCTTCAGGTCTTCAGCAGTGCAGTCAGCCCTTGTCTTTGGCACACCCACTCCTTCCTCATTATTCTTTATCGTTTCTAAAGGACCATCAGTGACTATGTCCCAGAGTTCATAGTCTTCTCCTATGATGTGATCCCTCATCCTGTTCTTCTACCAAGAATAGTACTTTCCATTGTAAAGTGGAGGCCTGGCAGTGGATTACTCTTTCTAGTTCCCAGGTGGTGCACTCATGTTGATCTTTTCCTAAGGTATCAACCTTTTTAAAGATAACCCGCTCTAATACCAATTGATGTTCTAAACGTTAGTACCACACAAGAGGGGGTGATTTGTGTGGTACCCAATTTTCGATTTAGAAGAACCTGGTTCTTCTAGGTGTTCTAACTACTACTATTGCGGAATTAAAAATACAAAAAATAAAGAACACAAAAAATTTTACGTGGAAAACACCAGGCTTAAAAGGTGAAAAAACCATGACCCACTACTCAGTAGGATTTTTCCAAACATCCACTAAAATCAATGAGCCAAAACAACATTTACAAAACTCTTGTAAACCTAAGGGTTAACTCTAATCCCAGTGTGGCACACAGCCTCAACTGTTGCGACATTTTCAAGTTAACTCTAACTTGAATACTCAAAGTAACTAATACAATTGCTTCTATGAAAGTTGGAAAGGTACAACTTTAAACCACCTACTACAATTGAACTAGAATAAGAATAAACACAATGGAATTGGTTCTTCTATCTTGTCTAAGTAGCTTCAGGAATGCACACTTGAATCTCATATAAATTGCTTGCAAAATTGCCTCGCTCTTTTACTCTCAATTCAGTTTAACTTCTGCATATGTTCAATCCCTGTAAAAGAGAACAATACTTGTTATTTAATGAGCTAGTAATCAGAGTTTGATTGGGACTTAACTGCTGATCTTCCATCGAAGTTGAGTCCTTGAACAATACAAACTCCAACCCGATCCTTTATCTGAATTGTGTCCTCTTCCCATGAGAAGACTTTCTCTCCTCATCCAATATGCAACCTTTTCAATTAGTTCAGGAGATATTGTTGCTTGATCATTGAGACTTATCTCCTTCACATGTATCTCACATGTCTAGGTTGAAAAATATTGTGTCTCACATGATGGACCTGGTCCATGACTGAGTTCATTTGTCATACTTCAAAACTTCACCTGAACTTAGGCCAACATACTTGTTAGAGCACAAATGTTTTTTAAGAGGGGGAGAATGTAACAACCTGGTTGTTCATTTTGTGTATTTGAACCTTGTTTTCCCTATTTGAAGCTTCTCATATGTGTATTTGGGGGTATAATTGCGGGGATAGTTGTTGGGTTTTGTGGAGGTTGTTTGATTGATTTGGACCACTGAGTTCCTAGTTTGAAAGTTTAAGTTTGAAGTGTTAACCAAAATTTGACTTTTGTAATAATGACTCTAGAACAATGTTTTAATGATTCCAATAGGTTCGTATAGTGATTTTGGACTTAGGAGTATGTCTAGAATTAAATTTGGAGGTTCCTAGAATGAATTGGTTTTTTTTGCAGAAAGTTGGCAATTTAAAAAGAAAGGTTTATAATTTTCCTAAGTTTGACAATAGGTTAACTTTGTGGCTATCGGGTTTGGATTTTAGTATAGAGTATGGAATATGTCTGATTTGTCATTTGAATCTTGTGTACAAAGCTTGGTGTCATTCCGATTTGGTTTGGTAGGAATCGTATACTTGGTTGTGATTTTAGAAGTTCTTGAGTTTCATTGTAAAGTCGATGCGTTTCGATGTTCGATTCGTGATTCTGGACGTTATTTGGGCATTTTAAAATCCGAGCAAGTTTGTATAATATTTCTATAATTATTTAGATTCTTGGTGTGGAGCCTAGGGGCTCGGTCAGTTTCAAACGAGCTTCAGAGTGTTTAAGTTGACTTCAGATTTCTACTGGTGCTGCAGGTCTCACAAATGCGAGAAATAGTTCACATTTGTGAGGTATTAGTTGCATTTGCGAAGGTGGGTAGGGGTGACAGGCTTCAAAGCTAGGATTATAATTATGAAGGGGACTTGGGGTTTGGGCTGGTTGCTTTTGCGACCAACTGGTTTCTTTTGTGACGTTGACTACAATGTGGGCTTCGCTTTTGCGAAGTCTATTGTCACTTTTGAGACATCCCTTGGGCTTGGAAAACTCCGCATTTTTTATCCATTGGTCGCATTTGCGAACCCCAGGTCGCAAATGCGACTTCTGCAGCTGAACATATAATTATGATTTTGGAACTTCGTCTCATTTTATCATATTTTGAGCCCTAGACTCACTAGGAGATAACTTTTTTAGGGTATTTTCACGCAAAGCTATTGAGTAAATGATTTTTACTCAATTTTAATATTATTACTTGATTACTTATGGGTTTTAACATCAAAATCATAAAATTAAAATGGAATTTTTTATTATATTTTTAAAAAAATAAAATTGGAAATTTGAGAATCGATTTAGACTCAGATTTGAAAATAAACATATTTGGACTGTGGGGATATGGGAAATCAAGGTCTACCCCTCTACTCGGGTTTTGGCCGGGCAGGTCCGGGGTTAACTTTTGTTTCCTTTCCTTCACACATCAGGCACTAATAAATTTTTAACGTCTAATTAGATCAGGAATCATTCAAATTAAGAACTGGAATTGGGTAGAGATTTCAACTTTATTAATTATAATTGATTTCTTTTGCATTTTTTGATATTATCGAGTCACTATTGGCTATATTTGAGCTGGACGGAGGTGGATTTTAAAGGAAAAGCATTTTTAGAGTATTGATTTGCCTTAATCAAGGTAAGTATCTTGACTAACCTTGTGTGGGGGAAATACCCTTTAGGATTGGATCTAAATTGCATATTTGTGCCATGTTAAAAATAACGAGTACACGGGGTGATGAGTGTGTACACCGGCGCCTGTGTGGTTTGTGACCGAATTTGATCTTATGCTATGAACATGTCTTGAATTGGGGTTGTTTCCTATATGAAACATACTTTATTGTTGAATACTTCCTGAACTCTTATGTTATTTCCATATCCTTGTGAACGTTGTTGTTGAGCTGTGAGCCTATATTTTGATCTAACTTTGGATTTTTGTTGTTTTATGATACTGCGGCACATATGGATATATTGTGCGAGTTGATTGTTGTTATGTGGAGTATAATGATAGGGAGATGCGCATGCGACGACAAAAGGGAGATTATGATGTGCATCTGACGAGATAAGGGTGGCTATATGTGCATACGGCGACATAAGGGACGCATTCCACTAATTATGTGTCACGACCCAATTCCTAAAATAGATCGTGATGGATCCCAACATCGTCGTTAGGCAAGCCAGCGGCGAACTATCAATTTAATTATCCATTTTATTAGTTTCTCATGGATTTCGTCAAATAAATAAAATTAAGCGTAGAAAAACACATGGAGATATGAAGCATTACTAAAAACATAAAACAAAATGGTGACAATATTAGGTAAAGACCATAAGCATCTACTAGAAACCATAAACATCTACTATAAATTTCCAAAATCCGGTATCACGAGCAATCTAGTAGAATATAAAAACCACTATAACTATTGTCTAAAGAAAATAGACCGAAATAATAAATGTAACAAGAAGGAGACTCCGGGTGCTGTAGATCAGAGCATGGGGAGCAGCTCACCACTAAGTTTCCGGATAGTGCGTATGGGTGCCGGAATAGCCACCAGTTGTACTTACCTCAGTACCTGTACAATTAGTGTAGAAGTATAGCAAGACTGCATAAATCAATCCGGAGTTATTAAGTATCTAATCTAACTTCAAAGAAGTGTTGATCAGGGATCGACATCGACACTTATTAGTGATCCAATAAATAAGTACATGAATTATAAATAGGCATGACACATAGCAGTAATAATAAAATAATAAAAATTAACTAACATGATTCTTCAACATAATGACAACATGAAATCCTCATATATCATGTGCTATCTCAAGCACATAAGTAACATCATGTAAATATCAAGCCTCAAGCCAAGAAAAGGAAAGCTCATGAACATTCGGACTCCTATCGATATTACACATGAATTATGCCGAGTTCATACAGTCCGATCCCTAATAATCGTGTACACTGCTGAGGATTGACCGGCACAAATCATATATGCATCTCGAATTTACTGTCGAGGTCGTATGGACAGATCCATAATGCTATTTCTTAGCACTATCGAGGCATTTGGCTTGATCCATGGGAATAGAGAAACTCTTCGAACTGCATATCAAACAATTACAACATAAGGATGGGCACACAAAGAAAGCATAATTTCTACCAACAATCAAGTATCCCACCAAAACAAAAGGTAATGAAGCTCTTCCCAATGTAATCCCTGATCAAATTTCAGTAATAAATTGATGTAACTAAGCTAGCAATTTGAGTTCAAGTAGTACAAATACTGCATGGTAAAGTTCGAAGTCAACCCGAACATAAACATAATATTGGCTATGTATGGACTCTCATTACCTCGTATATACATAAAATCCACAACAAGTAACAAATAACAATTAAATCTCCTACGGGAATAATTCCCTCTTAAAAAATTAGTCAAGAGACTTACCTTTCTTTCAAGACCTCTACTCGGCCCTCAAACCACACTAGTAGCCTCTAAACTATGCCGAACAACCCACAACTAGTCAAATTTCGTACAAACTAATTAATATATACTCAAAAGTTATTAATTCATTCATTAGAGTAAGTTTCTAACCCAATTCTACGTGTGAAGACCAACAGTATAGCATCTCCAGGCCCAGCTCCTTCTACGTGAACACGAGCACGTTATCGTGAACGTGTAAACCGCTGGCCTCTAAGCTCTGTGATCGCGAGACTCTATCCGAATTTGCGAGACTCCCTTCATCTTCACGGAGAAGGAAACCAACACCAGAAAATATGCCATTTTGGATTTAGCTCCGCGTGGTCCGAGACACACCCGAGCCACCCAGGACTCCGTCTAAATGCACCAAAAAGTTCATAAATGTAATCTAAACCTTCTCGAAGTCTCGAAACACATAAAATAACATCGAAAACAAGAATCGTACCTCAAAACAAATTAATCAACCTTTGAAATCCTCACTTCTTCCAACTAGCTTTAAACATGATAAATCATACTTAGACAAATCGAAATAACGCTAAATTTTACGAACAAGTAAACAATAACTATACAAATCTATTCCAAGGAATGGTATCCCAAACGGACATCGATATACTTCAAACCAAACTTAAGAAATTGTAAAACCTTCAAGATGCCAACATCAACATTATGTGCCGAAACACTCCCAGATCACCCCGAGACTTGATCCAAACGCAGACTAAAGTCCAAAATCCTCATATGAACCTATTGGAAACTTTAAATCTCGGTTCTGAGGTTGTTACTCAATATGTTGACTCAAGTCAAACTTTGCCACCTTAGGCTTCTACTATGGAACTAAACAACAACAACTACTCAATATAATTCCACAGAGTGGGGTCTGGGGAGGGTAATACGTACACAAGCCTTACCCCTCCCCGAAAAGGTAGAGAGGTTATTTCCAATCGACCCTCGGCTCAGGATTAGTGACTCCAGCAGAAATCGCATAAATAATTATCTAAGCATAAAACCATAAATTAAATGGCATGCAATAATATCGACCAATAAGTACCATAAGGGGGCACAATACAATACGCAAGTCATATATGGAGAGCCCTACCAAACCCGACCTAGCCCCAGGAATGAAGTATGAAGATTTCTAGAAGCCCCTATCCTACAACCCTGATACTAGACCTCCAGACTCTCCTATCGAGGGCTATGTCCTCAAAAATCTGCATTTTTGCCATGTCCTGCCTAATCACCTCTCCCCAATACTTCTTAGGCCTCCCTCTGCCTCGACTTACGCCAACCACCGCCAGCTACTCACAACTCCTCATCGGGGCATCGGGGCATCGGGGCTTCTCCTCCGTACATGCCCGAACCACCTAAGCCTCGCTTCCCGCATCTTCTCATCCACTGGGGCCACCCCTACCCTCTCCCGAATAACTTCATTCTTAATCTTATCTAACCTGGTATGCCCGCACATCCACCTGAGCATCCTCATCTCTGCAACCTTCACTCTCTGGACATGAGAGTTCTCAACCTGCCAGCACTCCTCCCCAAACAGCATGGCAGGTCTAACCACACCTCTATAAAACTTCCCCTTGAGTTTTGGTGGTACTTCCTTGTCACACAAGACTCCTGATGCAAGCCTCCATTTCGTCCACCCTGCCCCTATACGGTGAGTGACATCTCCGTCGATCTCTCCGTTCCCCTGAATCACCGACCCAAGATATTTGAAGTTGTCTCTCTTGGAAATGACCTGAGATCCAAGCTTTACGTCTCTGCCTACTTCGCTCGACTCGGCACTATACTTGCACTCCAGGTATTCTGTCTTAGACCTGCTTAATTTGAAGCCCTTAGACTCGAGAGTCTGTCTCCAAACATCCAGCCTCTCGTTAACACCGAACCTCATCTCGTCTATCAAGACTGTGTCATCAGCAAATAGCATACACCATGGCATATCTCCTTGAATATGACGTGTTATTGCATCCATCACCAAGGAAAATAAGAAAGGGCTAAGCGCGGATCCTTGATGAAGCACCGTAACCACCGGGAAATGGTCTAAGTCACCACCCACCTCCCTAACCCTAGTCTTAGCCCCATCGTACATATCCTTGATCGCTCTGATGTAGGCTTCCGGCACGCTCTTCGCCTCCAGGCACCTCCATAGCACCTCCATTGGGACCTTATCATACGCCTTCTCCAAGTCAATAAACACCATGTTCAGTTCTCTCTTCTTATCCCTGAACTGTTCCACCAATCTCCTGACAAGGTGGATAGCTTCTGTAGTGGATCGGCCCGGCATGAAATCGAACTAGTTCACGGATATGGACGCCATCCCCCTCACCTTCGCCTCAACCACCTGTTCCCAGACTTTCATGGTGTGACTCTACTATGGAACTACGTGTTCTAAATTCAGCCACAACCCTTCCAAAACCAAACCAACCATCCCTACAAGTCATAAAATGGTAGGGATTTAGAAAATAAAATGGTCGGTAGGGTCATTACATTTTCCATCTCTTAAACAAACGTTCGTCTTTGAATAATTCTAGAATCATGCCTGGAGTGTTGAATAATCCTTTTCGGTCTCCCAAGTCGAATACTTGACTGTTTGACCCCTCCACTGTACCTTTACCGCTAAAATCTTCTTAGACCTCAACTTGTGGATATGCCTGTCAACAATAGCAATTGGCTCCTCCTTATAACCCAAGCTCTCATCTAGCTAAACTATATTATAACGTAACATATGGGACCTGTCGGTGCGGTACCTTCGGAACATAGACACGTGGAAAATGGGATGAACTCCTAATAGACTAGGAGGAAAAAAAAACCCTTCTTACAACCTCTCTAACTCTCTCCAACACGTCAAATGGACCAATGAACCTCAGACTCAGCTTGCCCCTCTTTCTGAACCTCATGATACCCTTCATCGGTGAGACTTTCAAGAGAACTTTCTCGCCCAACATGAATGATAAATCACGCACTTTTTGATTCGCGTAACTCTTCTGCTTAGACTGGGCTACGCAAAGTTGCTCTTGCATCAACTTTACATTATCCAAGGAATCCTTTACCAAATCAGTACCATATAACCTAGCCTCACCGGGCTCAAACCAACCGAGGAGGAATGGCATCGTCAACTATAAAAGCCTCAAATAGTTCATCTCGATGTAGGACTGATAACTGTTGTTACAAAAAAAACTCGGCCAAAGGTAAGAAACAATCCCACTACCCTCTGAAGTCAATCACAAAAGCTCTGAGCATAACCTCTAGAATCCAAACTATCTGCTCCGAGCGACCATCAGTCTGTGGATAAAAGATCGTTCATAGCTCTATCTAGGTATCCAACTCATTTTGCACCACTCTCCAAAAATACAAAGTAAATTAAGTTCCTCTACCTGAAATAATGGAGATAGGCACTCCATGTAACCAAACGTTCTCCTAAATATAAATTTGGGCCAACCTCTCTAAAGTGCATGTAGGCATCACCGGAATAAAGTGTGCAGACTTGGTCAATCTGCCAACAATGGCCCATACGGCATCAAATTCCTCAACGTCCACGACAACCCAACTATGAAATCCACAGTGATGCGTTCCCACTTCTGCTATAATATAACTATCTACTAAAGTAAGCCACCTAGCCTCTAGTGCTCGTACTTAACTTATTGTGAATTCAAACACCTTGCCACATACTCAACTATGTCCTTCTTCATCCGCCACCACCACTAATGTTCCTCAAGACATGATACATCTTCGTGGCACCTGGATGAATACAATACAACAAACTATGTGCCTCCTCCAGAATTGTCTCCCTCAGGCCATTAACATTAGGAACACATAAGCGACTCTAGATCCACATAACACCATCATCACCGATAGTAGCCTCCTTGCATCACCCCATAACATCATCTCTCTAAGAATAAGCAAGTGCTGATAATTGTACTGACGAGCCTTGATCCACTAGAATAAAGAAGACTGGGCCACAAACATGCAAAAAATCAACCAGCCTCTAAAATATCTAACCTCACAAGTCGGTTGGCTAAGGAATAAACTTCCAGAGACAATGGCCTCTCCCCAGCTGAAATGAATGCCAAACTACCCATACTTTCGGCCTTTCTGCTCAAGGCATCCGCAACCATATTCGCCTTATCATAATCCTTCAGTATCTCAAGCCATCTGCACTGCCTCAGATTAAGATCTCTCTACTGAAATAAATATTGTAAACTGCAGTAATCAGTGTAGATCTTGCAAGACACCCCATAAAGATAATGCCTCCAGATCTTGAGAGCATGAACTATCGCAGCCAACTCCAGATTGTGCACATGGTAACTCTTCTCATGGGGCTTTAGTTTATGTGAAACATATGAAATAACTCGTCCCTCCTCCATCAATACATTTCCCAAACCAACGTGTGAAACGTCATAATACACAGTGTATACCTCCAAATCGGAGGGCAAAACCAACACAGGTGTCGTAGTCAATGCAGTCTTGAGCTTATAAAATCTTACCTTGCAATCATCAAACCATTTTAACTAAGCACCCTTCTGGGTCAATCTAGTCAAAGGAGACATAATAGACGAGAAACCCTTCACAAACCTACGATAATAACCTACTATCCCCAAGAAACTTCTAATCATAGTCGTTGTGGTGGGACAAGGCTAACTGTGAACTACCTTGACCATCCTGGGATACACCTTAATACCTTCACCTGATACGACGTTCCCCAAGAAAGCCACAAAATCTAACCAGAATCCAGTCTTGGACAACTTAGTATATAGCTTTTATTCCCGCAAGGTCTAATGCATTATCCTCAACTACTACATGAGTATATCAATAGGTCAGTAATGAAGACAATGACAAATGAGTCAAGATATGATCTGAACACCTGACTCATCAAATCTATAAATGCCACTAAGGTGTTAGTCAAGCCGAATGACATTACTGGAAACTCATAGTGCCATATCTAGTCCGAAAAGCCGTCTTAAGAACATCCAAAGCATGAATCCTTAGCTGATGATACCCAGACCTTAAGTCAATATTTGGGAACACCCTAGAACCTATAACTGATTAAAAAACCATCAATGCATGGAAAAGGGTACTTATTCTTGATAGTGGCTTGTTCATCTGGCGGTAATCAAGGCACATCCTCAAACTTCCATACTTCTTCTTCACAAATAACACTAGTGCACCCTAAGGCGACACACTCGGACAGATAATTCCTTCTCGAGCAACTCTTGAAGTTGCAATAAGGTAGAATAAAGATAGGTTAGGTGCTTGGAACCAAATCAATATCAAAACCGATATCGTGATCTGGTAGCATGCCTAGTAGATTATAAAGAAATACATCGGATAACTCCCACACAATGGGCATTAAATCAATCACGGGAGTCTCCATATCAGTATCCTGAATATAAGCCAGATAGGCCAAATTACCCTTCTCGACCATATATCGAGCCTTCAAGAAAGAGATAACTCAACTAGATATGCTGATAGATGAGCCTCTCCACTCCAATCTAGGCAACTCTGGCATCACCTAGGTAATAATCTTTGCATGGCAATCAAGAATGCTATGGTATGAAGATAACTATTCCATGCTAGGATGACCACAGATTTAGTCATATCAAGCAACAGAAGATCTTTTCTGATCTCATAACCACAAAAAATCACTTCACATGATCGGTAAACCTAATTCACAATAATAGAATTATGGCATGGACACATATACATAAACACCCAATAACTCAGGAGATACATCTAGATAAGGAGAAAATAGAGAAGATACATATTAATAAGTAGATCCTAGATTGAATAGTACCGAAGCATCCTTACTACAGACAAAAATAATACTTATGATCACAGCGTCTGGGGCTACTACATCTGGTCTAGCTAGAAGGCATAAAATCTAGCTAGAGTTCCAACTGGCTAGCCTCTACCTCTAGGGTGACCCCTACCCACTTGCCCTCCGCTTCTGTCCTACCGGATGGGCAGTGTAAAAACGGGTGCGATGATCATTGGTTGATGACCCTATTGTACTTCTTTGCCCTGAACCTAGGGCAATACCTCCTCATATGACCAAGTACCCCACACTCGTATCAACCTCTCGATGTGAAAGACTGCTGACCTTCAATATAAACATTGTGACCTGAATATCCACTAGAGGAACCTTGAATAGCATGTGCACGATAGGTGCTATTTGGAATGGCGCTAAAGTAGGGCCACGATCGAGCACTCCGAGCAGACGGTGGTGTTGAATACATGGGATTTCTAGAGTGTCCCCTAATGAACTGACATGTGCCCCCAGACGGAGCACCACTAAATTCTCCATAATGCTAAGGCTACTTATCTCTCGATGCATCCTCTAAGCCCTGGCTATAGATATGATCGATCCTCTGAGCTCTCTCTACAACCTGATCGTAAAGAGTCCCCATATTAACCTATCGGGCTATAGAAACCTGGATACCATAGTACAAGCCTGCAGAAAACCTCTACACTCTCTCTGCATATGTGGGGAGTATCATAAGTGCATAGCGAGACAACTCAGAGAATCTCACCTCATACTCGATCATGGACATCTGACCCTAGTGGATCTGCTCGAACTAACCCCATAACTCTTTCCTCTATGAAGGGAGAATATATCACTCCCACAAGAGGCGTCTGAACTGATCCCAAGTCAAGGGAGGTGAACCTAATGACTTGATATGCATATATGACTACCACCATCTGCAGGACTTGCCCTCTAACTGAAATATGGGGAATTCCATCTCGTTGGACTATACTACTCCCATATTATGCAGCCTCTCCCTACAACGGTCAATGAAATCTTGTAGGTCCTCTAACAGATCACCTCCAAAGAAAAGAGGATGAAGCCTAGTCCATCTGGCACCTCGACGGTCGCAACCGGTCTGGTATTTTATCTAACTACTATAATCGGCTGAACCCCGCTCGCAGGTAGTTTACCTTGGGTCTGATAAATGATAGCAGCATGCCCAGGAGCATGAGTAGTAGGGGTCTGTGCTCCCTTTCCCGCTTTAGAGATTACCGAATTTGCCGAAAATAACTTGGCCTGAGTCATCAAATCCATGAATCGTAGCATATAGCCCATGATCCCCTGAAATCCATGTGGTCATAAAATCTATCATGACCGGCTCAACTGCAGGAACCTCATTTGCTCCTCAATAATAGGATCCTCCACTGCATCCATTGGTGGTACTACGGGAGAAACTTCAGGACGACCTCATCCTCTAGCAGGAGTTATGGCCCTCCCTTGGCCTCTGCCTCTACCTATAACATTTGGGGAAGTAGCCCTTCCATTGCCGGGTACTAACGTTTTGTGTTTTCTCACCATCTATGAGAGAGAAAAGAAAGATACTTAGCGTAAAATCAATTGCAGGATAGGAGATGAAGAAAGAGAATTTTCCTAACACCCTATAACCTCTCGAAGATAAGTACGAACATCTCCGCACCGATCCACAATACTCTATTAGGCATGTTCATGACTCATGAGCCCTATATGAACCTAGTGCTCTGATACTAGGTTTTTATGACCCAACTCCCACAATAGGTCGTGATACGCCCAACATCACCGTTAGGCATGCTAACAGTGAACCATCAATTTAGTTATCCATTTTATTACTTTTGATATCATGGGTTTCATTAAGTAAATTGAATTAATCGTAGAAAAATCATGGAGATATGAGATACTAATAAAATATAAAATGAATGGTGACAGTATTAGGTAAAAACCATAAACATCTTTACGGAGGCAATTTCCTCATTCCATAATTTCTGGACCAACCTATCAAGAATGGCAAACGGAACTTCTTCATAGGAAAGTTTTTCATTGACCTCAATAGTTTCAACTGGCACGATAGTGGATGGATCTCCCACTACTTTCTTCAACATAGACACATGAAACTGGGTGTACCAATGACATCTCGGGTGGCAACTCAAGCTTGTATGCCACCTGACCAATCCGCTGGATGATCATGTACGGTTCGACATAGCTTGGGCTCAATTTTCCTTTCTTCCTAAACCACATGATACCCTTCATGGAGGAAACCTTCAAGAATACACAATCATCTTCTTTGAATTCCAAATCCCTGCGATGAACGTTCGAATAAGATTTTTGGTGACTCTGAGTAGTTTTTAACCTTTCTTTAATAATTTTGACCTTCTCCATGGCCTGGTGCACAAGGTATGGCCCTATCAATTAAGCTTCTCCAACCTTGAACCACCAAACGGGAGACCTACATTTTCTACCATACAGTGCCTCAAATGGTGCCATTTGGATACTAGCGTGGAAGCTGTTGTTATAAGAAAATTATATGAGTGGCAAATGATCATCCCAGCTACCTTTGAAATCAAGAGTACAAGCACGCAACATGTCCTCAAGCGTTTGAATAGTCCGCTCTAGTTGTCCGTCAGTCTGGGGGTGAAAAGTTGTGCTAAGATTTACAAGCGTGCCCAAACATTGCTGAAATTTCTATCAAAGGTGGCCGTGAACTGAGCCCCTCGATCTGAAATGATTGAGATTGAAGTACCATGCAACCTGACTATTTCCTTGATATACAACTGAGCATATTGCTCAGCTGTGTCGGTAGATTTGACTGGCAAGAAGTGCGCTGATTTTGTGAGTTGATCAACAATCACCCAAATTGAGTCAAATTTGCACGGAGTGCTTGTCAACCCTACCACAAAATCCATATTGATCATCTCTCATTTCAATATTAGAATTTCTATGCTTTGAGCCAATCCTCCGGGTCTTTGATGTTCGGCCTTCACTTGCTGACAGTTCGGACACCTAGCCACAAAGTCCGTCACATCCATTTTCATGTTATTCCACCAATAGACTTCCTTGAGATCATGATACATTTTCGTAGAACCTGGGTGCACGGAATACCTAGAAGTGTGAGCTTCTACCATGATTCTTTCTCGAAGACCGTCGATATCCGGAACACATAGGCAACCTTGGTATTGTAGGGTAACATCATCCATGACAAGGGAAAAAGCTGTAGTCTTGTGTTTATGAATCCCCTCTTTCAGTTATACTAACTATGGGTCGTTGAATTGATTTTCCTTCACCTCTACCATAAGTGATGATTCAGACCTATTCTACACAATTACCCCTCCATCATTAGAGTCCGTAAGATGAACTCCCAAACTGGCCAATTGATGAACCTCCCAGGCCAACGGCCTCTAATCTGCCCCCAAAGGAACCAAACTCCCCATAGATTTTCGGCTAAGAGCATCTGCCATAACATTAGCCTTTCTCGGGTGATAGAGGATATAAATGTCATAGTCATTGAGTAATTCTAGCCACATTCTCTGCCTCAGATTCAGCTCTTTTTGCTTGAAAATATATTAAAGGCTCTTGTGGTCCGTGAATACATCCACATGGACCCTATATAGATAATGTCGCCAAATCTTTAGCGCGAACACCACTGTCGCAAGCTCTAAGTCATGAGTTGGATAGTTTTTTTCATGATTCTTGAGTTGCCTAGAAGCATAGGCTATAACCTTTCCATGTTGCATTAACACAGACCTAAGCCCAATCCTTGAAGCATCGCAATACACCACAAATCCCTCTATACCCTCTGGCAGGGTTAATACCGGTGATGTAGTCAGGTTTGATTTTAGTTCTTGGAAGCTCCTTTCACAAGCATCGGACCAATGGAACTTAACTACTTTCTGGGTCAATTTGGTCAAGGGAGAGGCAAGATTAAAGAACCCCTCAATAAACCTTATGTAGTACCCACCCAAACCCAAGAAAGTGCAAATCTCGGTTGGAGTGGTAGGTCTAGGCCAATTCTTCACTGCCGCAATCTTTTGAGGATCAACCATAATTCCTTCCCTGGAGACGACATGACCCAAGAACGTGATGGAATCAAGCCAAAATTCACATTTTGAAAACTTTGCATACAGTTGATGTTGCTGAAGAGTTTGTAGAACTGCCCTGATATGGTTAGCATGATCTTCTTCGCTTCAGGAATACACAAGAATATCATCAATGAACACTATAACAAAGGAGTCTAGAAAAGGCTTAAAGACTCGACTCATAAGATCCACGAATGCTGTTGGGGAATATGTTAGCCCAAAAGACATCACTAGAATTCAAAGTGCCCATACCGAGTTCTGAAAGCTATTTTTGGAATATCCTGCTCCTTTATCTTCAATTGGTGATACCCGGACCGCAAGTCGATCTTTGAAAAACACATGGCACCTTGCAATTGGTCAAACAAGTCGTCTATTCTAGGTAGAGGGTATTTATTTTTTAAAGTGACTTTGTTAAGCTGCCGGTAGTCAATACACATTCGCAACGACCCATCTTTCTTCTTAACAAACAAAACCGGTGTGCCCCATGGTGACACACTCGGTCGGATGAAACCCTTTTCTAGCAAATCCTTCAATTGTAGAATTGATATAGGTTATGTGCCTGGAATCACATCAATCCTAAAGTCTATCTACCTATCTGGTGAATCCCAGGGAGCTCATCTGGAAAGACATCCGGAAATTCATTCACAACAGGTACGGACTCAAGGCTAGGTGCCTAGGCATCGGTGTCCGTAACATGGACTAAATGATAGATACAACCCTTTTTGATCATCTTAGCAGCCTTAAGTAAAGAAATAAACCGACCTTTAGGCACTACATTATCTCCCTTCCATTCCACCACAGGCTCATTAGGAAACTCAAGCCTCATAGTTCTAGTTGGACAATCAAGCTTGGCAAAACATGAATAGAGACAATCCATTCCCATTATAACATCAAAATTCACCATCCCCAGTTCAATGATATCGGCCATGGTATTACTACCACACACCATTACAATACAACTTCTATAAACCCGAGTAGCCAAAATTGACTCGCCAACCAGAGTAGATATCGAGAATGGTTCATGAAGTTGTTCTGGTTCTATACCGAATTCCATAGCAACAAAAGAGTTAACATAGGACAGGGTGGAACCAGGGTCAATAAGTGCATACACATCATAGGATTTAACATTTAGAATACATGTAACATCATCTAGAGAAGCCTCTGCAGTCTGGCGACCACTCATAGCATAGAACTGGCTGAGCCATCTTGAACTCTGTGCAGCACCCCTAGCTGCACCTCGCCCTACGGGTGTTGGGGTACCTCGAGCTAGAGAGGGGGATGAAGATGTAGCAACTGCTGGACATGATGAATGTGTTATGCCCCTACCTACTCCCTAGCGGGATGCATGACAATGCCTCTGAATGTGGCCCCTCATCCTGTATCCATAGCACATGGGTTACTCCACGCAGCAAACCCTTGAGTGCATCATCCTGCACTTGGGGCACAGAGACCTCTGCTGCTGCTGGGATCTCTCTCCTGACCGACCCCGCTGATGGGATCCTCTGTTGCCCTGACTGGGCCTGAAACCACTCCACTACTGCAGCTGGTTGGGCCATGATGCCGGTGCACTAGCTGAAGATTGAGCAATAGACTGGGACGGCCCTGATGTTCCTCCCCAAAAAGCTGACCTTCCCCACCTAATGACTCACCCATGTTGCCCGCAGACTGGGTCTTTTTGTTACCCTCTCTCTCCATTCTGTTCTTCAGTTTACGGTTCTCTGTGGCCTGAGCAAATGCCACCATCTTCCCATAATTCATGTCAAAATTTAACGCAGTTGTAGAAGCCTCATTAATAGTTAAAGGATTGAGACCTTGCACAAACTGGCGCACCCTAGCCTCCATTGTGGGCAACATGTGAATAGCATACTTGGAAAAGCGAGCGAACTCCATATGGTACTCCCACACACTTCTGCTACCCTGTTTTAGATTTTCAAACTCCGCTACATGGGCTGCCCTTGTCTCAGCAAGCAGAAAATGATTTATAAAGGCATCAGCGAACTCACTCTACCTCACTGGAGGGCTCCCCTCCTCATGGGAATCTTCCCATAGTTCAAACCACGTATAGGACACCCCTTTCAGATAGTAGGCAGCCAACTCTACTCCCTCAGTCTCAGTTGCATGCATAACCCTGAGGGTCTTGTACATCTCATCAATAAAATTCTGAAGGTCTTCTTCTGGATTGGTACCCGTAAATACTGGATGGTCTAACTGAAAAAATCTATTTACGCTAGAACTGGCGTAATCCCATTGCTGGCTAGGTAAACTGGATGTGAAATTTGACCTCTAGGCCTGAGAGGCCACTAGCTGTGTCAACATCTGAATAGCTCCCCTAAGATCCCCATCAGAGATACCAAAACTAGAAGGTAGGGCTGGAGGCGGGACAAGAGTATCAATGGGAGGGATAATAGTATCCTCTGCAGGTGTAGGAACTGGGGTAGTCTGCTCTAGAATAGAAGAACCGGGCAAAGTGATAGTATGGTTACTATCCTCACCCGCAGCATCAAACAATGATTCATCAGCCACTCTTGAGGGGGCATTAGCTCTTTGGCCAATTTTGTCTTTCTTCTTAGGTGCCATTTATTGAAGGGAAGAGCAATGTACTAGTTAGAGGGGAAAATAGTTAC
Organism: Nicotiana glauca; assembly: GCA_026770625.1. Lineage (NCBI taxonomy): Eukaryota > Viridiplantae > Streptophyta > Magnoliopsida > Solanales > Solanaceae > Nicotiana > Nicotiana glauca. The sequence goes on along the minus strand of MU710689.1, from coordinate 22,585 downwards.
ACAACTCCCGCACGATCCAGAATATTAAAGAAAGGTGTTATTCCTAATGCCCAAGTAGCCTCCAACTTATAGATGTGGTCGACTTTACACCGATAAGAAGGACTCTACTAGATACGGCTCCGAGAGATCTAGGACATTTTAAAACCTTAGGCTCTGATACCAATTTTGTCATGCCCCAACCTCGGGAGGTGCGACCGGCACTCAATCGAGTGAACCCAACTGAGCAAGCCTTATCAAACGCTTTATACCCAACTCAATATGATTAAGGGATCTGATCCCGTTTAATAAAACAATAAAAGGTGTTGTAAATTCAACATGGATAGATTTTTTTATAACACAACCTTAAACCGTAGTTAGACTTTCAAGATTTCATACAGTTATAGTTTAGAAGAAATCAAGGGTACAAAGTTACAACGGGTTTCATTGACCTATACAACACCCGTAAATAACCCACAAAAATATCTACGGAGCCTCTAAGAATACAAAAGACAATGATAACAACGTCAGCAACAAGGCCCCGGCTATAACTCAATGTGGATATCTATAACAAAAGGTGTACAACATAACCCCCTTGAAAGAGAAAGGGGCTTACCAAGATTTTTGAGAAAAGGATGCTTTGCTACATGCGATCGGCACTATCCACTATAGAGCCACCTATATTCATTTAAAAGAATATAGTGTCCCCAACAAAAGGGATGTTAGTACCATATAATAGTACTAGTATGTATAACTAAACACCATCCTATTAGAAAGAACAAACATACAGGAGTAAAGAGGAAATCGTAAAGACCACGAAGTTTCAATTCAGCACCATGCCAACAATATAAGGAGGTTCACATGATTTTCATATAGTTTCTAAAATTTTAGATTGGAGCATCCCACACTGTTGCATCATTATCCATATTACCGCCGCTTTCGTGAGTGGAGTCCAATCACGGCCCGATCGGCTAAGCCATCTCTCCAAGATGTTGCCATTATTTTGTTCACACTTTCCAGTTTCAATCATCAATACATTACCACTATGTGTATATATCATGCGTCTGATCACGGCCCAAACAGCTAAGCCATCTCCCTGAGACGTTACCATTATTTCATTATTCATCTCACTCCAATCTTTGGTTGCACGTGTATTAGCCTACCTGCACTTGGGGCCACAATTTCCACATTCCATAACTCAAGTTTCACATTGTTCCCATTTTCAGCTTACGTTGTCACTTAAGATCATAAGCACATACAAAAGCAATTTAAGTCATAAGCATAGAGGGAATTCGTCAAGTTTGGCATATTAGTCCCAAAGTAACCTTGGCATAACATTTAGGTATTTAGAATATAGATCATTTCTCCACACATCCTCCATTTACAATAATAACACATTAAATACATAAAGAAGTACCTACCACATATGTGGCACCTATTTTCTTTTAATTCGAGAATAGTTGTATTTTCTTTCGGCCGGTATTTGTAGTGACCCTTAGAAGTTAGTGGATTATGACACCAGTTTTTGGGTAGTCGTGTATTAGTACTTGGATTATTATGAAATTTTGCATTCCTTTAATCTGTTTAGTTTAATTGTTGTTATTTACTGAATTGGATAGTGGTTAGCGTATTGAATCTTTATCTCTTTTCTTGCCTAGCATTTCGAAAAGTTAGGCGACATCACGATCCCAACGGTGGAATATTCGGGTCATGAAAATTATGAGCGGGGATGATTACAGCAGAGTTGACTAGGCATACTTGGCCTGGCTACAGGCCCAGATAGAGAACTGGATCAGAGACTGGGCCTGATTCTACCATACCCTCCAAATTACTGTGTCGACAGTAAGCACGAGTACATGGCTTGGTATCATCATGTTACTCATACACTAATCTATCATCGGGAGGGTGATCGATACGTTCCATACACCGGGAGGCAAGTGAGACTGGTATGTTATTTGATATACTCACGTATCATGTTAAATTTTCTTATCTTCCTTAATTAGTATTTTATATTCTATATAGGCTATTGGCTTATACCGTTTCTACCATATGGGTCTGCAAATACAGAAGCTTGTAGGCGACAGAGCATCATTTGTGCACCAATGGGTCGTCAGGTAGCTGAGCTTTCTACTTCCATATTGGTAGCTGCACAACCGGATGCGCGATTAGGTTTTGATGATGTGTATGTGTCGCTTGATGATTACCATCATGGTCCAAGCATACCCCCAGCACATGGCAGGTGTGCCAGGTGTGTCTATAGAGGAAGTGATGGCCTGTGTAGTCGGGTGGACAGCAAGGACGAGGTCCCCAACAAGGGGATGCTGAGGCACCCGTGGAGGATATTGGTGAGGATTTGTCGAGTGACGTTGGTGAGGCACACGATGCTGGCAATGATATGCCTACATTCAGACTGTTCTCACTGGGCTCCATTATTGATTGCGGGCACCGACATTGTATCGTTTGATTGAGGTGAGTATTATCTTGATGTTCCGAGCGTACCGAGGGATGTAGAGGATCGTTCAATGTGAGATGTGCATAGTGGCGGACGTTTGAGTTATGGCTCTATGTCGAGTGGAGACGGCAAAGCCTTCATCTAGTCCAGTTCACCTTGGAGTTCCCTCGGAGCATTGTGTGCGCACTCATATGCAGGTTTGTTTGTATTACCATTATTTTAAATTTATTTGACCTTAATTATTAGTCAATAATATATAAATTTTTTTACAATTTTTTTTGACGATTTCACCATCACCTATCATGAAGGCGATAACGTGTGATACTCGATTGTCGGAGATGCGGGATCTTATTCAGGAGCCATCTGCGATACTGGTTTGACTATAAATTTATAAAGCTATTATATTACTATTCAGTGTATCATATACTAAACTATGCTAATATTTTGTAGCTTACTGCTGGCCCAATGTACACCTCTACTGATCCTGCTAGCCTTCCAGACGATCATGCTACAGCGCATCCTTAGATAAAGTGGCAAAGGGATGATGATGATCTAGATAGAGTAGTCGCTCGGAAGGTATGCACCTCAAACCAGCCAATGTACTAAAGCATACATACGGTGGGACACATTGATATTTAGTTTTCTTGTATATATTAAACTAAATATTATTTTTAATATTATTGATGTTTTTACATTATAAGCTTTGTGTTTTTAGTTTTAGTCTTATTGATCAGGTTAATATTAGAACATAAAAATATATCAGATTAACATAATTAAAATAAGATTAAAAACTACTTAACACATGAGAACTAAAACATAAAATAAACAATACGCTTAAAACACCCATGTGTTCATTTAGTCAATATCGCCATTATTCTTTGTTTCAACCACTAAAAATATTCTTGCAATCAATTATTTTCTCCTACTATCTCTTTTAGTTGCTCTTTTACTGTCGCAAGTTATTCTTCGAGTTTCCAAATCTGTGTTTCTTTCTCCCTAGTAAGATTCCAAAGTTTTAGCAAATGTGGTTCCGTATCCGTGTTCTTTTTTGCACTTTCCTGGGCAGCCAGAGATCCCTATTATAAACCATTTTAAATGGTCCCGACAGCCAATACTGCTCAGAACCTACTAGTTGGAAATGAATTCTATAGGGGTTTGTGTATAGGTCCACCTTATATTCTCTACCAACATACTTCATCGCTGCAAACCCAGTATGTTGAAAACACTTCATGGAATATCAGCATGGCAAGTGATAAATCGATCATTTACCATATATACATAATCGCGTGGATTTATTAATGGTGTGGGTATTATTACCTCGGTTTTGATGCAAACTGGTACAAACTTCAAAAATATTTCGATCACTATAATATTGTAATATGTCGGCCACCGTAACCGCGTCCTATAACTCTCAAATCGTTTTATAGATTGTGGCATAAATTGAAGACCCCTTCCAACAAGGACAATGCACGGCGAAATCTATTAACAAACCTCTCTACTAGCTTCTTGAATGACATCCCCCACAATAACAGTAACAGGCAATCCACGAGCAGATATCACAAACACGTTGAAAGACTCTGACACATTTTTTGTAAAAATTTCCCATCTTTTGCCACCAACCTTATGCAAAGTCCACTTATCAAGCTCATGTTGCATCAACCAACGATAAGTTCCTTCGTCTTCCTGCCTAATCAGTTCCATTAGCATCCTAAATTTATATTATTAATGATTTATTCTATCCATCCACATTATATCATGTAAGCTCTTGTTCGTATAAGCCCATTGGAAGTTGGCCTTCAAGTTCCTAACACAATAACGGTGTTAGGCATACGGATCCTTCCATACATCTAAAGTTTGCATAGAACTTAAAATGCCACCGAGCTGATAAAATATTAGACAAATATACCTAAACACTATCTCACGAGATGCTCCTTCAAGTGGTTTAATAACTATGTCCAAGGCTCTTGATTTCATTAGCACAAACAGCAAATGCAAGGGTAAATATGCCCCCATTGGCATCTATTGCAATGGCAAACAATATCTTTATATAATATTTTCCACATATATGTGTGCCATCTATGGAGATTACCAGCTGACAATGAACAAAACCATCAACGGATGGTTTAAATGCCCAGAAAACATATTTGAATATGTATTCTGGTAAGTTAGGACTTCTAATTTTTTAGCTTCCATTCAATAATTGTCTCGGGGTTAAAGTATTGCAAAGCAGTCATGTACCTATGTAGAGCCACAAATGACTTATCCCAATTGCTATAAACAATCTTAAATGCACGTTTACGCCTGAGAAATACCTTTTTTTGGTAATGGTACATCCATATACCTGCGCAACTGATGCTATACACTCTTTCAAGAAGATTCAGTGTGTGGAATTAAGAAAAGGGAAATAAAATCAACATTTTAATTAAAATAATTCCCATTGAATGTGTCCATATCACAAGTGTCCTTGCCAATATTTTCCCACGATCCACATATTAGTCTTCAACTTTCTCACATGCAGCATCCACTTACAACCTTGGTCCCATCTACGACAAACAATCTTATATATTTGCTTATATGACTCAACAACATCGATCTCACGATAGTTTTTTATGCTTGAAATTCGCACCGCCCTGCTAAGGTGCGACTTGTCACCAAAAAGCATCATATTCTTACAGAGCTTTGTTAGTCTAGATTCGTCCCACATTACTGTACGATTGTCATCAAGATCCCTTATGAGAGCATCCACATCCAGCATACTGGATAAATGATCATGGTAGGGAATCTCCCTTGAATGAAAGAGCACACAGGACTCATACACTGTAGGTCCAATTGCAGGTGGAGTCTACATATATAGAGCATGCTCGGTTGTGGCATCATGTTCCCTCGTCAAATTGGGTTACTTATTCTCACTCTCATATGCGAAGTATGGTTCATCATCGTCGCTCTTATCAAGGAAGGGTGTATCATCTCCAAACTCATCAGTATTGTTATCATAATTACTATCAATTTACTCACTCTATGCATCTGCTATATCCTTATTAAATATATCTTCATCGCGCAACTGAGTTAGGGCAGGACTGTCATGTTACTCATTTTTACTGCACAACCAATAAAATAATATTTTCTTAGCGTCATCACAACATAATATATTGACTTTATCTCTTAACTTACAATTCATAATCTTTAGATAGCCCATGATGTAGATCATCGAATTGCCGATGACTCGCGGATGGACTAGTAGGATCAAAACTCAAAAATTAGGTATATTTTAACTATTGATTGGTTCATAACTTGTAAAATTTATATCTGATCAGTAACCCCTTTGAAAGAAATAAGTGTTTGTATGAATATGATGCATAAAAAATAATTATATTACAATAAAAAAAATAGAAATTTACCACTCGGCGTGTGAATTATGTAAATTTGACGACCCTCCATGTTGTTGCATTGGGGTTAAATTATGTCCTCACCAAACTCTTTCATACATAACTTGTTATAATAAAATTGCTCCAAAAATACTACCAGATGATTGAGTTTTATTCATATTTTGCGGAACATCAGTATTATTGACGTCTTCAAACTTGACGTACATTTCCAGCATATTAACACAAGAACATCCCGGTATTTATTCGAAATCTTCAAAAAATCTTGCAGAGTTTTATCGTCTTCGATGTTAAACTCAACATAACAAGCAATCCGTTGTGGAGTAAGCGAATAGGGATATCTTTCCGTTACCTTAATATTAACCGAACGTTTGCTCGCACTCATTCTTTTACAAATCAAAGATACCAATATTTCATACTTCAATATGAGTGGCAACTTAACAATACTCTGTGGAGAACAACTATAGTGTACCAAGTTATTCTCCACCACAACCTCACCGCCCCAATATAATGCATTTCTAATTCTTTTCTTTTCAGACATTGTAGCAAAATTAAAAAAATATTGATGAATATGAAGTGATACAACGGATGCTAAAGAATGAATTTCTCAAAATGATTTTTTGAAGAACAAATGTTGGACCTTAAGTAAGCAAATATCCAATGCGAGGGGATGACAATTGGTATGTATAGTGCATATGATATATGTGTTGCACATAGCACATATAATACATGGACTCGGAGATGGATCCAAAACTTTTTTAGGATGAGTGAAATATAAAAGAAGGGGTAGATCCAAAATATAAATTTTACCGGGTTCAACCTTTAGTTCTTACGATTGCACACCCATTGCACTTTTGGAATTATAAGTTCAAAATGATTAGTTTTATTACATATATATTTATTTTGTATGTTGAAAACATTAAGATCAATTGAAGTCATTGACTATATGTTATATCATACAGTGCTACTAGTTTTAATATACACATATTGTTTAATCATATAAGATGTTACAACGAAAAGAGGAATAGGAATTTCAATATGTGAAAATTTTGAAAGAATAAGAATAAGTACTTAATTAATATGCAAAAAATAATACCAGACACGCCCATCTCTCGTGGGCGTCTACTTCTATAAAAAAAAAAGGTAAATACAACAAGATTGACATAAGATTTAAACTCACAACCTCACATAAAAAGGTATACCCAATAACTATCACATCATATAATACTTTGAACATGGATGCACGTATATATTTTAATATTTTTGAAAAAAAAGGATAATATTACTATACATGATTTATGAGGAGCATTAGTTCACGTGCTCAATGAAACTCCTCAGATGCGCCCCTACATGCACTATACTCATTAATTATTATGGGTCAGCAAAATAACAAGCGTACTGTTACGCGGCGCCTTCCTGAGATTCCTTGGAAGGGCGACGTAAGGCTAAGCAACGGATGTCAGTGCAGTTGCTGTCCGCCAACTGAGGTCCCCCCCGTGCGCTAGACTAGATTGTCAGTGCCGCACGGGAAAACCAATGTCAAGAGCAATTGAAAGAACAGAAATGAGGATTGAGAATGAAAGAAAGCTTGATTGCATTGATTGAAAGCGATTACAGAAAGAAATGCAGTGTCGAGGGGGAGAGACACCAGTACAGAGAATTGTTGCTTGCTAGAAAGTTTTGATTGCTTGGTCCCCCCTAATAATGCTTAAAAAAAATAAACCAAAGTTACATGACTGGACTTGAATAAGCCAGAGAAACAAAAAATAAGTACATGAAATAAAACGACTCTATATTTACAAGAAAAGGACTTAGTTTTCTACAAAGCAGAAATAGATCCTTTGTCAGCAGCAGCGTTTTTGGCATCAGGGTCGGCGCACGCGGCGTTGTCTGCGCTTGTGGCATTGTCTGCGCGCATGGCGTTGTCTGTGCGCGTGGCACTGTTGGCATTTTCCTGCGGCTTGGCGCTGGCGAGGGATAGCGGTGGGGCGACAGAGGCACCTGCGCGCTTGTCACTTGGCGCGGCCAAGACCACGGGGTCGTCTGTGGCGCTAGGCGTTGGGAGGCTTGCTAGGATGCCACGGGGCACGCCCAAGGGGTCATGGGGAATTGCTGGAAAGCCGCCCATGACATTCTCTCCCACCTGAGTTGGCGACGTCCTCGGCGCCTTATTTGCAAAATAATCTTCAATAAGGCTCTTGAAGGCTTTGAGTTTTGTTCCCCTCTTCCAAGTATTCTCTTCTGCATCACAGCCCTGCCATTTTACCAAGAACTCTTGGTGATCTTTCCTTGAGGCATGAATCACTCTGTCATCAAGGATAGCTTCAGCACGCCTTTTCCCGATTGAATTGGGACCTCGAATACTGGGTATTGTAAGCTGGCTCCTTGAAGGATCCTCCGTGTCTTCCCGAAAAGGTTTCAGGAGGCTGACATGGAAGACAGGATGAATTTTCCACCATGCTGGGGTATCCACCCGGTATGCAACTTTCCCAATGCGTCTATCAATGGACAAGGGTCCAATGTATTTTTGCAACAGGCGAGGGTCATGGACACCCGCAAATAAGTACCGCTTTGGGATTTTGACCATCACTTTGTCTCCTGCTTGGTATTCAACAAAGCGACGATTTTGATCGGCATGCCTCTTCATCCGCTTTTGCGCTTTGATAAGATAACTATCTCCAGATTCCGTTTCCACTCTTTTGAGAAGCTAGTAGCCCATGGAGACTTATCCATGTTTGGTGCATTCACGGTATGTGGGAGTAGCGCTTGCTGTCCGGTAATAATTTCAAAAGCGCTTTTGTTTGTACTAGAGCTCTTTTGTGAATTGAAACACAGTTGAGCAGCATCCAGAAGCTTCACCCAATTCTTCT
>MDKF010082953.1:0-25256 GCA_026770625.1 Nicotiana glauca | reverse complement strand
AAATTTTAGCTTTTAATTTTGATATTGGATAACATGATGTGCCCAGTCACCAAACTGGGGCAGGAAATTTTCTTTATTTGTCTATTTTGTTGCAGTTAGGAGCCCACATGGAGAACAAGGGAATAATTTTCAAGCGTCAGCAATCAGGAGCCCGCCTGGAGAATAGAGGCACATATTTCAAATTGTAGCAGTCAAGCATTACTCGTAGGAATGGCAAAACATCCCCGATCACAATGCAAGGCAACAACACAAGAAGTCCAGTGGAAAAATACAAGTTCAAGGCAACACAAGAGCATGTTTGAAGACAAAGATAGGACTATTTTTGTAATTCATAGATCATAGCTTAGGCTAGCTTCTTTTTATTTGAACATGGTGTAATAAGGGAGGTCAGCAAGCAGTAGTAGCAGCAATCGCAGTGAAATCATAGCTCCTGGTAGTCCCAGTTACCAGATACTCCCGAACTATATTGACCTGATTCCTGTTTAGCCCAGGATATGTAGGCAACCTCTGGAGCAGGGTGCGATCAACTCTTTGCTTCACACGGAATATTCAAACAGGCAAAAATCACTCGTTTCCGCTCACTTATCTTTGCATGAAAACTCTTTGTGTTTCCAATAAAAGAGGGGCAGCTGTGAGCACGTGATTTTTGCCGTAAGTGAATTATTCCCAAAAATTCAAACAAAATAAGTTCTTTCATTATTTTGCAATTTTGTGAATTTTGTGTTATTTCCTGTTAATTATTTGCATTTTTATTTGTGCATTTTAATTCATATAAAAAATATAAAAAAAAATATTACACTTGACACTTGCATTTAGGATTTAACTTCATATTTTAGAATTATTGAGTTGTTTTTTTAGAGCAAAATATAAAGAAAATAACAAAATAGTCTACTTTTACATTTTAATTGTTAATTATTGAATTTGTCACTAAATAGACTTTAAATAATTTTAGGAATTAATTAGCTTAATTTTGGAAATAAATTAGGTTTTATTTTAATTTTTGCAAAATCAGGAAAAATACAAAATAAAAGGAAATAAATAAAAGAAATAAAAAAGAATAAAAGAAAACAAACAATTGAAAAGAGTGGTCTTGATAAGGTACAAGACTTGGGCCAAATTACCCAGGCCCAAACGAAAACGCCCTGTCCAACCCAATCCCAAAACCCGGTCCAAATACCCCTCCTAAACGACACCGTTTAGCGTCGATAAATCTAGACCGTCTAGGTTAGTTAATTGAACGGTCAAGAACTGTGGGTCCTTTAATACATAAGTGTCGGAATCACCCCCCTACCCCCTTTCGTCTCTTCCTCACAACGTAGCCCCAAACCCTAATCCCCGCCGCCATCATCTCCTCCGGTGAAACTCGCCGGCAGCAATGACGGAAACTATCCCGTTCCCACCCAAAATAACACCGCTAACCCTCCTCAACACCCTCATTCCGAATATCCAAGTGGTTTCCTTCGAATCATGGCCAAATCGTTCGAATATCAAATCTAAATTTTCTGCCCATGACTCGACCTTCTCCGTTCACTCTTAAATTTACATCATAGAACCGCCTAAAACTCCTCTACCTAACCCCCCTAACCCCGTCCCTCAAATCTCGCCGGAACTGCTCGAATCTTGACTTAAGTTTTTCCGGTCAAAACCCTAGTTTCTTTAAACTCTACCAAATTGGTACTACATAGTCTCCCCACTCTTCTCGTGAGAAATCCACCATGGGCGAGGCTCAAATATCACCAGAATTATTAAAATTTCAAATCGAAGGACAAAGGAATTTCGAATCGTGTCAGTGAGTGTCTTTTTTTTGTTTAATTTCTTCTGTTGCTTCTGTTCTGATACCTATTAAGTTTTTAGTTCAATTTTCATGTTAATTTTGTCAATTCTATTTTGTTTTCATGTTCTGATCGAATGCCTAATTCTAGTGCATTTTGATTTCTGGTTTTATTAGTTTTCTGCATATTTGTGTTAGTCGATAGATAATTTAGTCTAGGTTTCCCTTCAGGCTTAGATTTGGATTTGTATTCATTTTTTTTAGCTTTGTAGTTTTGTGTTGTTTTGGTTAAATGTCTGATTCTGTTCTTGTTTATATAATTCTGTTTGTTTTGTGGTTACTAAGTTTGATTAGTTAGCTTGTTAAGTTGGTCCGATTAATAGGTTAATTAATAGTTTGAATTAGAATTAGTTTTCAGTATGTTGATAATTCAGAGCTTAGGGAATTGTTTGGTTATAACTGCGATTTAGTTTAAACTCAGGGGTAAAATAGGTAGTTCAAGGGTAGGGAATTTAGAATGAACTTCCTAGAAGCTTCTAGATGTGGGTTTTAAGGTACATTTCAGTAAAATAAGGGTGTAACTTGGGTAACAAGTCAGGGAATAAAGGACCAAAGCTGAAAATAAAGAAGGACTGAGAGTGTAAACAAAAATTGAAGGGTTGCCCTCATCTTTGCCTATAAAAGGGCATTCCCATGCCTTGCAAAAGGGTTTTTTTTGGGGGAACTACTGAAAATTTCCCCCACTTTCCACAAGTTTTTCATCAGCTGAAATTTGAATTTCAAATTTAGAACTGCTCCTAGATCTAAAAGTCCAAAAGAACAACAGAAAACTTTTAAAAAATCCAAAAAAATTATTACATTATTCTTCCTTAGATCATCTTTAAAATTTCAGCTCTTAATTCAACTGATTAGCTCACTTAGAATCAAAATTAGCTCAGATTTTCTCTGTCTCTGTTCTGTACTCGAAAGTTTAAAGCACCTGAAGGTGTTTGGGAGTTATACGAGTTGTTGTTGGGTGTTTTTGAGTGCTGAAAGTGTTCTGTAGTTTCCTAGTTCAACTTAGAGTAAATTAGTGGTCAAACAAGTTTGTTTTGATCGATCAGCTGATGTTGAATTTCTGATTTCATTCATGGAATTTTAAGACTTTGTTTTGATTCGAAAATCACTCTTATTGTGGCTGGTTGTGATCTGTAGATTTGTCACCTACTGCTGCTGACTTCTCCTTTCTATTGATTCATACTTCAGGTACACATTTTGTATTTCCAGCTCATTTGAGATGAAATGAAGTGCTGGTCGAGCTTTCCTATTGAATTCCCTTGTTTCTCTTAACTGGATATTGAGTAGAACTCTTTAGCATGTAATTGGTTGAGAGCTGTATAACTGGACTGCATTTCTGCTAATTCACCTTCTAGCCTCTTATTAATTTTTGTAATAAACTCTGGATTGGACTGTTAAATAGTATGCTGTTAGATTAATCAGACGTATTCCATGTGTTTAGCAATTTAGTTTGGTTTAGCTTGTACTGATAGGATAATGCAAAATTTAGAATTTCAGTAGGCCTCCATGTGTACTCAATTGGATTTTTGGACTGTTTAAACTTGTGATTATCTAGCAATAGTTCTCATATAGTTAACACATGTGTAGTTTAGTGTTCAGTTCTTTTTAAGAGAGAAGTCAAAAACAGTTTGGGGATTACCAGTGTGTGATGGCCACGTCCAGTTTGATTTTGAGTTAAACATGTATTTCAAGAAAATTTTCGTATTGCGTTAGCTAATACCAATGGATTAGTTATTAATGTCAATTCTTCCGTTTCATTGAATTCTTTATTTCAACATAGGTTTTAATAGTGTAGATTAGTAATTAATATCAGCAACTCGTTTGAACGACCAGGCACCATTAGCTCACCACTTGAACGAATTAGGAGTGCAAATGTTTAAGCAATTGTTGGTTTGCACGGCCTTAGAAATTCGAACCTCTGATCTCTTTAGCTTGACCTGTTGGACTGATTTGGGCTATTCCCAGGCACAATGTCTGTGGTTATTAAGATCTTTGTCCAATGTGTACATATTATGTGGTTTGGGCTCTTTGGGCCCAAGACTGAAATGACAATTGGCTTATTAGTATTCAAATGGACCACTATGGGTTTTAAGTTAGGTAGCGGGTTCAAACTAAAAGGCGCTCCCTTTTGTTTGGATCCGGACTTGAACTTCTAACCCGAATTATATAATATTAACAAATTAGGATTTTTATTTTTTTAGAGAAAAATAATATAGAATAAATCATAGTCTACTTTAGGGTGGACATTTAAATAAAATACGAGATGAGCCTCGCCAAATATAATGCAAAATTGCAGGGCCCTCAGTAAATGGTCATACTAAAATACTTAGAATTCGGGATGGGCCATTTAACGTCTTCCCCAAAAATAATAACGCGTTAGTCTCTTTAGGTGCAATTTTAATAAAATTACATTCTTAAACTCGGGTGTGCATTTCATGTGATCCAAATCAAATCCCAAAACGTTTAATAAGAACGTATCGAGGATCCGGGTGCATTTCATGTGACGTGATCCAAAAATATGTTGTTAAACGATGTTCACTTTCTAAAATTTAATTGAAAGCGGTAAGTGATTTTAAAATTGCACAATAGGTTAACATGTACTAAAATCAGATTTTGGACAAATATAGCAGTTGAGCAACCGTGCTAGAACCACGGAACTCGGGAGTTCCTAACCCCTTCTCCCGGGTTAACAGAATTCCTTACTCGGATTTCTGGTTTCGCAACTGTATTACAGAGTCAAACCTTTTCCTCGATTCAGCATTCAAATCGGTGACTTGGGACACCATAAATCTCCCAAGTGGCGACTTTGAATCTCTTAATAAACGAATCCCATTTCGATTGTCCTTTAATTGGAAAAACTCCTATTATTATACCCTCCCCAGGGTGTAGTAGCTGAAAAAGGAGGTGTGACACATTGTACTATACAAGAACTCGTTGGCGAATCTGAAGAAGAAGTGTTCCGAAAGTTTTCGGGAGTATGCGATTAAGTGGCGTGAGCAGACATTGAGAGTAAAACCGCCAATGGATGAAGTTGAAATGGTCACGGTATTTCTTCAGGCCCAGGAAGCTGATTACTTCAAGAACATGATATCAGCTATGGGCAAACCTTTTGTAGAGGCTATTAAGATCAGTGAAATGGTCGAGAATGGACTGAAAATAGTCAGAATTCTGAACCAGTCAGCCATTACTACCCTCACCATGACATGTCATATGCTCCTCAACCGTATACGGTTATGAATGCTCAACCCTTTGCCAGACCACATCAACAGGCCAATAGAAATCAAGCTCCATTCCCAAGAAATCAGACTCCCCACCAAAACCACTATAATCCCCGTCCTCCACAAATTAAATTTCCTCCCCATGAGACACCAAGGAGGCAAACTTTTACTCCAATTGGTGAATCTTACTCTAATCTGTTCCCAAAACTTGTACAAACGGGTCTATTGTAGCCGGTCCTTCAAACAAGGCAAAATCCAACATCGCCTGCCTATAGAGCTGGTGTCAGGTGTGCCTATCATTCAGGGGAATAAGGCCATGATACCAATGACTGTTGGACCTTGAAACGAGTGGTAGAGAACTTAACAGAGTGGGGAAAGATAGTGTTGAGGGACGAAGATGTCCCAAACGTGACCAATAACCCACTGCCAGCCCATAATAATAGGCCAGTGATTGGAATGATCTATGAAGATAGAGAATTTGATCCAATTAAAAGCCATAAAGAAATTCAAAGGCTGCCCCGAAACAAGAAAAAGGGAAAAGAAGAACAATCATCAAGACAGAACCAGAAAAGAAAGCTGAAACAATAACACAGGCAATGCATCCCAAAAATGAAATTCTCTATGTCCCACGAGGCCGCAAAGAAAAGCCAATAACCTTGAGCCCTCCAAAAAGATTTGAACTTAAAAGGAAGCGCAGATGTACGTACCCATGGGAGCCTATGTGGTGTGGGGGACAATTAAACCATCAGGGCTAAATGAGCCCATGGTTATTAGACGCGCACCACAGAAGCCTATGACAAATCCTGCTGCGGTGCCATCGAATTATCATCAGACGGTGGTTACGTATAAGGGTAAAGAGATCTTGGGAGAGCTTCCAGAAAATCCCCCCATTGAGAAGTATTCCAACATAGAAGAAGTTAATAGCGCCACCAGAAGGCGTGTCCCATCGAAGAAGCCTGTAAGTGCCGAGGAAGCGGAAGCTTTCTTTCAGAGAATGACGATGGCTGACTATGAGGTGGTTGATCAATTCCGAAAGTATCCCGAGCAAGTGTCCTTGCTGTTATTACTGATGAAATCCCCTGAGCACCAAAAGGTTTTAATGAAGACCCTAAATGAAGCATACGTGCCAGCTGAAACTTCGGTAGAACAGCTAGAAAGAATGGCAGATTTGTTGTCAATCAGATTTCATTCAGCAAAAATGACTTGCCTCCAGAAGGAGCTCCTCACAACAAAGACTTGCACTTAATTGTCAAATGTGAAGGATATTACGTGAAAAGGGTCATGGTAGATAGAGGTTCAGGGGTAGACATTTTCCCACTCTCCACACTATAACGTATGGAAATCGGCACTGGAAAGATTCGTCCCAACAATGTCTGAGTGCGAGCCTTTGACGGTATCAAAAGAGAAACCATTGGAGAAATTGATCTAATCTTGACTATTGGCCTGGTGGACTTCGAAGTGACATTCCAAGTGCTAGATATGGAGACGTCCTATAATTTTCTTCTAGGGAGGCCTTGGATCCATGCCGCAGGAGCTGTACCTTCTACCCTCCATCAAATGGTGAAATTTGAATATGAGGATCAGGAAATTGTGGTACATGGAGAAGATGAACAGTCAATCTATCGGGACCCATCTATCCCATGCCTAGAAGCGAGGGAAGGTAGTGAACACATTTTCTACCAAGCATTTGAAGTTGCGGTGGCGGATCAACATGAAGAAGGGAACCCTTGCCCTCAGCCCTTCCTGTCTAATTCCTCGATTATGGTAGCCAAGGAAATGATTAGACATGGTTTCAAGCATGGAAAGGGACTTGGAAAAGCTTGCAAGGAATATCTGAACCGGTGACTCTGCCTACAGCTGGAAGTTCTTCGGGATAGGTTTCCTACATACCTCAGATGACATAAAATGGGCGAATGAGAGAAAGAATGAGGGAAGGGTCCTGCTACAACCACTACCACATTTGTATTAAACCTTTGTCAAACCTAAGTACAGTGGGGAGGAAGATGATGAGGCCTTTACAGCCGAAGAAATTGAGGAAATATGTGGGGCAATGAGGAAAATACTCTACAAAACCCACATGGTTCAGTCGGGGGAGGGCACTATCACCGCTGAGGTGTTATACATGGGACCAAGCACCAAGCTTCAAAACTGGAAGGCTACGCCATTTCCGATCAGGCGGGAGTCCCGGTAGACTTGCTCTGCTACTTTTTCTGCATCCCGAGTTATTTCAAGGTGTAACTCGGATGTTTCCTTTTGTTTCTTGTCTTTAATTTCCCTAATGTAAATCCTTTTATCTTTCAAATTCCAAGAAATGAAATCAATATTTCATCCTTCATTTTCTCTTTATTCTTTCTAATTTTGTTATTTTTCTTTTTTTGTTTCTTCTTTTCAGTTCTAATAATGTGGCTTTAAATAACATGACATGCTTGCGGACTTCATGCCCAGATCCAAATACGCTGTCTAATTGTGAAATAATGAACAAAGAACCAAAATATGATGAAGAAGAGGATTTTAGGGAAATAAATTGAGAATTGGAACAATTTCAGAATAAACCTAAGACAAACTTTAATGATACCGAGCAGGTTAACTTGGGAACTTCCAAAGAAATCCGGGAAACCAAAATAAGCATTCACACAGATGAGAAAACCCGGGATGCAATAATCCAACACCTGTTTGAGTTTAAAGATGTGTTTGCTTGGTCTTATGATGACGTGCTAGGGCTGAGTGTTGATCTAGTGGTTCATAAATTGCAAACTTACCCCTATTTCCCTCCGGTCCAGAAAAAGCAGAGAAAATTTAAACCGATATCAGTGATAAGATCAAGGAAGAAATTATGAAATAGCTGAAAGCAGGGGTAATCCGAGTGGTCCGGTACACATGTGAGCACGTGATTTTTGCACTATATGAACTACTCCCAGAAATTCAAAACAAAATAACTTCTTTCAGTGTTTGCAATTTTGCGGATTTTTGTGACATTTTCTGTTAATTGTTGGCGTTTTTGTTTGTGCATTTTATTTGTAAAAAAATACAAAAAATATGTGGCATTTGTATTTAGGATTTAAGTCTACATTTTAGGGTTCATTAGCAAGTTAGTTGTTTTATAAAAATGGGAAAATAAAAAAAAAATAGCTTAATTTGCACTTTTAATTTAAACTCTTATTTTGAGTAGTTCTTCTTTTAAATTATTTTTAATTAATTGTGTTAATTATTATTTATGTCTAATTAGTGTTACTTAGGTTCTAGGGATTAATTTTGGAACTAATTTAATTTTGAAAAAATAAAGAAAACAAAGGTATTTAGAAAAATTGATTAAAAGAAAAGAGAACAAAAAGTGGGTAAGAAAATTAGGTTTTGGGCTGGAATTAATCCAATCCCTTTCTACCCACCCAGGCCCAACCCCTTTGACCCAAAACCCATGCCCTAAACCCGCCCCCTGACCCGACCTGCTCCCATTACAACACAAAAAACCCTAAGGGGTCATTTGGTAGGAGGTATTAGAAAAAAATAATGCAAGCGTTAGCTCAATACATTACTAATACACTGTTTGGTACATTTTTTTAACTTGTGTATAAATAATACTTGTATTAGTTATACACAATACTTGGCATTATCCTATGCATAAGTAATGCATAAAAAACTATGGCATTAGTAATACCAAGGCTTTAATGCATGCATTAGCATGGTTAAAGATAAAATTGTCCTTAAAGTCCCTTAAAACTAGAGAATATGGAGGGCATTTTTGTAAGCAACTATTTTTGTAAAAAATTTATACAATTCATTATAATTTTAATACACCACACCAAACAATAGATAAGAAATAATATTTGCATTACTAATGCATGCATTACTAATACATGCATTACTAATACACCTTATTCCGCATTATTCTTATACACCCTACCAAACGACCCCTAAGTCTCAAAGACCCCAAAGCTGTGCAGGTCACTGCTCATCTTCCCCTTCACCAAAATCGCCCAAATTCACCCTAGCTCACCCCCACACGCTCCCCCTACTCTCATATTACCACATATTGTAATGGTTTCTGACAACAAGAAGATTCCCTCCCTTACTCGCCCATTTTTTAAGCTAAATCACGCGAATAGAAGGTCCTAGAAGACGTGTGTTGGATGAGTGAGAGGCGTCGGATCGATTCCATTCAATCCGAGCCTCACATTCATCATGTGATCATTTTCAAAGGGGTTTTATCCGATTTATTGGAGAGGAGGGCATGAAGCTTTGAGAATCTAAAAAGTCTATATAAGATGAGGTCTTTTTCTTGTAGAGGGGGATTTTTTTTAGGGGGAAAAGGATTTGAGAGAGAGAGAGTTCTTCTTTCATTGCTATTGATTTCTGGTATTAGAACATAGATGAATGATTGAGGACTGAGTTCTGATTTTTCCTTGTGAATCCATTATTCCGTCCTCTTCTCTATTTGAAAAATGATAAAGACTTTCGAGTTTTTCGTTTGTTCATAGTTTGCTTCGTAAATCAGAAAATTTTAAAAAAAATAGGGTTATGTTTTCTTCCTTTGGTTCTTGTTCAAAGCTGAGTTGATTTAAACGAGCTCGTCGCTGTTAAAGCTGTTGTTCTAGTTCAAAAGTTGATGTTTTCCGTTTCTACTTAGAGGTCCTGATTGAGTTCTTTGCTGCGGATTCATCTGATTCATGTCATCTCGATTGCTGTAATTTACTGAAAGGTCAATTGGAAATTTTGACAAGTTCATCTAGTTCTCTTATCTTTTTTTATTAAAGTTGGCATCCTGACGATTCTCTGTTACTAGCATAAAAGTCAAAAATCTGGAATGACCTTGCTATGTTAAAAATTTAAATGTTTCTATTTTTCGCTCTCTGATGCTCGATTGTTTTATCCAGTGTGTTTGTGGGGAGACATATTGTTAGATTATGTGAGGTCTTCACAATTTGAGATAATATTAGTTATATCCCTGTCTTCTGCTCTTTAATTGAAAGCCTGAGATGGTCACTGAAACAGGGAACTTAGTGCTTTGGCTTGACAGATTCAGTCGTACCTTTCTACTATTGGATATGCTTATATGTTAATTTAAACTATGTGTCAAAGCTGGAATTTGTAACTGTGTAATGGAAATTCTTGAAAATTCAATGATGCAAGTGGCTTTCCATTTCATCAATGAGTATTTGCATTTGTGCAGTAAGTCATGTTAGTGTTATTTTAAGAAGGGAAACTCATGTTAAGCCTTCCCATGATTCATCCATTTGAATTCCCCTCTCAATGCCCATGAGTGTTAATTGTTGTTGTCGTGGCTTGTGTGAAACTGATATTAGTCTCATGAAGTTATATGATAGAAAACTGCCCTTTAGATGTCATTTATTTGGAATTGATTTGAGTTGAATATTCAAGGTCACAATTAGATTTCTATACATCTAAGGGTCATTCTTATTTCATTTGTTTTGAAGTTGTATCTGTGGTTAGCTTAGCTTCATCTTTCCAAGTTGTTGAAGTTTGATTGTTGCTAGAATGATAAATAGCGACACTTCTCGTTTGCAATTTTTGAAAAAGCATTCGGGTAGAACTCTAATTGTGTGAAGAACTGCATCTATTTCTTCTTTTTCACTTGAATATCAATCTTGCATTTGATCTTCAAATAACTGAATCATCTCTGAATCATCCGTTTGGTTTAGATTGTATTCACTCATACTGTATTGTCAACTATTGATCATCATTAGCTTCTTTGGACCTTTGTTTAGACTGCTATCCCTGCTGAAAATTTCCCTTGTCCTGCACTGTTTAAGCAGCAGGTTTGCACAGGTTTTCTGAGTGCAAATTCTGACTGTTGGCTCTTGTTGGTTTGATTTGCTGGTTAGTCCCATTGGGTCTGATTTCTTGCGCTCGTTTAACCTTTCAAAGATGTGAAAGTTTGGTTCAGTCCAGTCTCCTCATGATATAGGTCTGGCTACTGAGATGAATTTGCCCAGGACCTATCTGCATTTTTAGAGACTATGCGTTTGTTTTGACGTGTTCATTGTAGGATGAGTTATGTCTTAATCGTCTCTATTTTGATTAATTATTATAGAGTGTGAGTTCCGGAATTAAAGGATCTTCACTTTCTATCCCTGTACACCAATTCAAAGACTATGCATTTGCTTTTGCATAAATACATGTGATTCTCCATTGCGTAGCATGAACTGAATAAGTTATCGTCTCTTCTTCTCTTTATGATTTTTCTCACTTTTTTTTTGATACTTTGAGAAGCAGCATTCTTATTGGAATTGGACTCTTTGTGTTTTTCTTGTTGCCAAAACAACGGTTGCGTTGATGTAAATATAAGGATCTCAGGAGATTAAAGGTTGCGAGTTAGTTGGACACTGAGATTAAATATGACAATACTACATGGGAAATGGATCTGTATGAGTGTTTCATCTTTTCTGTTGACATGATATAAAGATAAGCAACCTTGTTCTATATGTAATCATCTGGCATGCTCAACATTTCTGCTTTAGTCACAATTGAGTGCACTGGTAGGATCATATTGGTATTCGCTTGGCGTGCTTGTTTGAGTGGGGCATTGTCTCGTTGGTTACTAAGCATCAGAATTATTTTTGCTTATAGGCTTAAAAATAGAACTAGCACTAGAAAGAAGATTGAGGCTAATACGTACCTACATGCTTTTTCACACCGTTGTCGAATCTGGGGTTACAACAATTCCTTTTACATCGTTAGTTTGTTTGGGCCTGTTTTAAGTACCATTGCGATTGTGGACACGTCCGCGAATACGAGTTCTAAAAAACAAAATCGGAGTATGCATTCGCGTAACTTCGGCCAAATTTTCTTAATAATAATAAAGCATTATTTATTGTTGACACGTTCGCGTGGCATGATTTTTGACGCGCCAAACAAACGGGTATACGTACGCGTAACCCGTTTCAAGATAATTTTTCCTAATTAAAAGTGGCAAGAGCTAAATGCACATAGGTTCTAAAATCAGTAATTAAATAATCTTATAAGCCAAGTAGGATAAAAGCGACCATGCTAGAACTACAGAACTAGGGAAGGCCTAACACCTTCTCTCGGGTTAACAGAATTCCTTACCCGGATTTTTGTGTTCGCAAACCGTAAATAGAGTCAATCTTTTTCTCGATTCAGGATTTGAAACCCGTGATTTGGGACACAATAAATCTCCCAAATGACGACTCTGATTTTAATAAAAATGTATCACATTTCAATTGTCACTTCAAATTGGAAATAACTCCCTTTATTATACTCCTTCGGGGTATAGTAGAAAAAGAAGGTGTGATAGCTCTGGCGACTCTACTGGGGAACAAGAACCCAGAACTTTTGTTCAGGGTTCAATAATTCGAGCTTGTTTTATGATTTTTATTTGTCTTATTTATTGTTGATATTATTGTATTTTTGTGAATCTTTGTGCTAAAATGCTATATGTTTACCGTTTTAATATTGTTGAATTGTATATAATTGCTTTCTTACGTCACCCTTTCTGAGTCTTCTGAAAATGGTGCATACGTTCGTGTAGCCCACTTTTTTTGTAGAAATTTTACCGAATAGAGCGAGGCTGGGCAAGCGACAAGGCCGGGCAGACTTTAGTGCTCCCGGTACGTCGCCCCCTCCTCGACCCAAATTGTCTGCTCGGGTACCCCAAGTCTAGACCAAAACCCTAGGATTTAAACTTAGAAAAATACAGCTTCATGCCGGATCCCTAGTAGGAGCGCTTGTTTGCATCATGTGCATTTTGACTTAGGGGACTCAACACAGCGGCTGGATCCGTCTAGGATAGGTGTACCCAAAATAACAGACCATCTTGATGCATCCTATGTGCTTAGTTATATTTTTTTAGTTAAGTTTTTATTATAAAAAAAAATATATATACATGAAACAAAAAGATTTTACACTTTTCGTCATTTTCAGAAAATCAAAAAAATCAAAAAAAAAAGGGAAAAGCAAATCCGAAAAGATTTTGCATGTTTCATCATTTTCAAGAAAAAGACAAAAAGAATATGTTTTCTCTAAGTTAGCTATTTTTTTAATTTTTTGTCCGTATCCAATCTGCCCGAACTACGCGAACCTGATTCTCATCTCTCGGGGCAGGATACGTAGGCAACCTACATAGGGTCCGGTCTTCCTACTAAATCTTAGGTTCTTGGCTTTGCGGGTTCTCAGCCAAGTTTTGCACTTCTAGCCATCTTTTGGCCAAATAAGTCATTTTGCAAAAATAGTCTTAGTCATGTCTTGCATGTGCTTAATAGAGAGTGTTATTATCTCACCTAGTGTTGGTTTAAGTTTTTTTCCATACAGGTGTGAATTTATTTACCGAAGTTTTTGCAGGACCACTACATTCAGGAGTTGCTTAAGGAGATTTGTTTTATTTTTATGTTTTGAGTCTGTTCTTCATTTTATGTCGTCTTTTACTTTCTAGTTTTGTACAGCAATGTCAAGTCTTTGTTATTGTATTTTTTGCTTTATATTTGAAAAATGAGTTCTAACTCAAAAATCCAAAAAAAAAAAAAGATGTTACATTTTATATTTCCGTTATAAGTCTTCTTTAGAGTACTAATCCTAAAAATACAAAAAATAAATTTTGAGGTTGTTTTTCCTTCAGGCAATTAATATCTAGGACTTAAAAATGAATTGTTTTTATGTTTCCTTTAAGTATATTAGGACCAAAATTCAAAAAAAAAAAGAATTTTCTTTTAGTACTTCTTTAAAAGATTTCATTAAGATGTTAATTCCAAAAGTCAAAAAAGATTTTCTTTTGAGGTGTTTCTTTGGGAAATTAGTGAAAAAATAAAAATAAAAAAATTCTTTTTATTTTCATTAGAACTTTATGATATTGTACGTAGAAAATAAAAAAAAAATTATCTTTTTTTTATCATTAGAATTTCTTCTTTAGGCAATCAAAATTGAAATCCAAAAATATTTTATTTTATGTCTTTCATTGCTTGTTTCGAAATATTACGCCAGGATATCAAATGAAAATTCAAAATATGTTTCTGTGGTTTATTCTTTAGATTTCCTTCTTAAAACAAAAAAAAGAAAAAAAAGAATCAAAAAATATTTTTTCTCTTCTAGGATTTTTCCTTAATAGAGTATTTGTTTCAAAAGAAAAAACCTACCCGTTAAGCTTGAGTTTAGAATAGGTCATAGAACATTACGTCTAGAAAATTCAAAAAAAAAAAAGATTAGCTTGTCTTGTTTATCTTTTCTCATCAGAATAGTCATTAAAGAAAAAGAAAAAAAAAGAGAATACCAGTTTGTTTACTTTATTCCCGTTTTTTCCAGAACTACGCAAAGATATGATTCATACGGGGTCATGATATGCAGGCAATCTACATAGGGTTCGATCGAATTATTTTTTTTATTAAAAGGAAAAAGAAAAAGAAAAGAAAAAGAAAAAAAAGGAAAAAGAGAGAAAAAAATGATGGTGAAATTGTGGGAGGTGAGAAGTGAGAAGGAAGAAAAGATCGATAATCAGAAAGAAAGAAAAATGAAGGAAAATGAGCGAGCTAAGAAGTGCTAGAAAAGCGAAGAAAAGAGAGGTAGAAATGAACAAATTGGGAGGATGCTAATTGACCTTTGTACTCTCAAAGTCATTTTAAAATCGATAACTGTGGCTAGGTGCATTGCACATAAAGTGAGATTATCTTATGTTTAATGCCATAACGCTAACGTGATGGCTTCATTTTGTTATATTCATAGTAGAAGGGTGGTTGGTTTGTGGTTCTTAAAGTAATTCATCTATACAACACAAGGTCAAAGAGCAAGGCAGTCATGGCTAGCAAAGGGTTGAACACGAGAGTTACTGATCCGTTTAAGGGAATTGTTGAATCAGAATCTGAGTTGAAAGAAGAGGTCTTGAGGTTGAAAAGACAAATGGCCGAAATATACCAAGCTTGGATTAGTGGGTGTCCTCCACCATCAGTCCCCCGATGCCCAACACTATGCTCCAGAACCAATTTTCAAGGTGTCAGGTCCATACTCTCACGCTCCTCATTTTGAGCCTCTTGGTGAGACTACAAATCTTGCTAAGACAGTGGAGAAAGATGAGATATCTAGAGAGCTGAAAGGGTTTAAGATGCCAAAGCTTAATTTGTATGATGGGCGAGGAGATCCATTAGCCCACCTGAGGGGTTATTGCCGTGAAATGAGAAGTGTGGGCGAGAGAGATGATTTGTTGATAGCATAATTCAGTAAGAGCCTGGCTGGGGCAACTTTGGAATGGCAAAATCGTCAAAATGTTTGGAAGTGGCATGCATTGGGTGACATGGCTCAAGATTTTGTGCGACACATTCAGAACAATATAGACATTGTCCCAGACCGCTCCTCCCTATCTCAGATAGAAAAGAAACCTAAGAAAAGTTTTAGGGAATTTTGGTTCAGATGGAACGAACAAGTTTCTCGGGACAGTCCTCCCATTGATAGAAAAGATGCTACTGAGCCCCGCCAACGACAGAATCCAGTGGGCATTCTTGCTAGACATTTTCAGCCTCAATACCAACCCCATGAATATCCCCGAACTCCACATAATCCACCCCAGTGTTATCCTCCTAACAATGTCCGACCATCTGTCCAACCACTGAGTCACTCCAAAAGGCGAGCACGAGCACCGCAAAATCCTCACAAGCCTCCACAAAATCTCCAAGTACCCTATAACCCACATTCAAGCCAAGGGTGTAGAAGGGAAACAAGGCTGAAAGATAATTTATACACCAATAGGAGGAACCTATGCAAGTTTGTTTGAGAGATTAAGGCATTATGACATGATTAAACCTATTCCTCTAAATTATATAGACCCACGCGCGAGAAGTTTGACCCTGCTAAAAGGTGTGAATACCATTCCAATGCCCAGGGGCACAATGTTGAAGATTGTCGTGCTTTCAAAAGGGAAATAGAAAGAATGATTCAAGAAGGAATAATTGTGGTCCAAGGCAGTAATACCCCAAGTGTCACACGTAATCCTCTACAGGTACATGACAACGCACAGATTGTTGGGATGGTTGGCAATGATGAAGGGTTGGTCAAAGGAGTGAAGGAGCCACTTGGTGAACTTAATAATATTGAAGTTGGTAATGATCTTGGTAATATTGATGCGAAACTCAGTGGTTAAGATGCCGTGCTTGGTAATTGGGAAGACACTTCATTTCTTGGTCAGCCGGATTGGAGTTTTGGTAGTTTATTTTGTTGTCATTTATGTTGTCCGGGTTATTTCAGGGTTGTAATCCGGATATTGTCTTGTGACTCAAACCCTTCTATCTTTTCATTTTGCGTGGTTTGTTTAGTTGTAGTAACTCGTTTTGTGTTGTATAGGTTTGTTCCTGGGTTGTAACCCCAGTTTGTTTTGCTTGTTTTGTTATTCGAATCGTTTCACCGTCTACCTAATGCAAATTCCGGTCTTTTGTTATTTCTGGTCATTTTCTTTGTTTAGTTCTCTTCTATCCTTTCATTTTGTCTTTTGTCTAAATGTTGGTTCTAATGACATGACATGCATGCAAAATTCTAGACCTGGTCTTGAAAGTTAGTTTATTCATGAAGCATTGAAACAATTTTGAAGATGATATGGGAACTCGAGGGAAATAAGAAAAGATTTGGATACTTTGAGATCATTTGAAGCCTGAACCATGTGAAATTGGGGCAGATAGAGCATAAAGAAATACTGTTAAAATGCATCATGCCACATCTGATTGAAGCTAAAGGCAAGTTTGCCCAAATTGGCAAGGGTCGTTCGTGGTAATGAAAGTGAGAGTGTTGTCCATTGGTGCTTTGTATTTAACAGATGTTGAAGGCGAATGTGTGGATATGGCTATCAAGCCTGGTATACACCAAAAGATGTTACGAATGTTTTCCTTGGTTTGTTTAATTGTGTCGTTTGTACTTGACATATTTTGGGGATTGGAATGACGAAAGCATTTTATTCTGCTATAAAAAAACTTTACCCTTTGTTACCCCTTTGAGCCGTGTTTATTTTCTTTCATACCCCTCTTTCGAAATCAGTAGCAAAGATCAGAAACACAAGCGTGAAAGATAAGTAAGGGAAAAAGAGAAAAAGGCAAAGAATTGAAAAGATAAAGAAGAAAAAGGAAGAAGAAAAGAAAAAAAAAGAAGAGGAGAAAAATAGAAGAAAATAAAAAGAAAAAAAAAAGAAAAAAAAACAACAAAACAACAAAAAGAGAAAAGAAAGAAAAAAGAAAAAAAAAGAGAAAGAGGAAGAAAACGAGAAGAAAAATCACAACAACAAAGTAATTTCTATGACATGAACTACGTTCGACCTGATTCCTTTTAAGGATACGTAGGCAGCCTCACGGTTTGGTCTCATCAAAGTAAAGATCCAAAAGTCCCCAAGCAAAGAAACTGAGGCAAAAGTTGTGGTTGTTGTAAGAACTTTGATTCCGAAAGTTGTAATTTTGAACCAATGTTGAATTGTTTTGAGACTCTGACACCCTTTCTTTCTAACCTTATCCAAAAGCCCACATTATGGTCCAAAGAAAGACCTTCAAATCAGTCTTCAAGAGATGCCAAGTCGAGCAAGTAGAGGTGATTCATGTCTGGGGCAACACTCCAGTCCAAGCAGAAAAAAATAATGAAAATGAGAGAGTCTTATTGGTGAAAACTCTCACGGGTACCGTAAGGCGACGTGAGCTGAGAGAAATAAAAAATGAGAGAGTCTTATTGGTGAAAACCCTCACGGGCACCGTAAGCTGACGGGAGCTGAGAAAAATAGAAAATGAGAGAGTCTTATTGGTGAAAAACTTCACGGGCACCATAAGGCGATGGTGAGTTGAGAGAAAGAACAAAAGAAGAGAGGCATGATGGTGAAAACCCTTTGGGCACTACAAGTCGAATAAGGATTGTGAATCAGATTGGATAAGCAGAGCATTGAAGCCTAGTTTCACGGCAAAAAGGGACGACAAGAGCTGAACATTAGATTTTCTTAACAGAATAGGTCGCAAGTGCATGTCATGGTCATTAGAGTTGGTATCCACATCCGATAGGTTGTTACATTATGGTTTTCTTGTTAGGAATCATCTCTTTCCATTCTCTTCTACTTTGTTCCTTTTGTCTTGTTTACTTCCTCTTCCCGAGTCTGTTTGGTCAGAACAAGTAGAAATGACTTCAAAATTTTCCACCAGCTTTCCAATTGCACAAAACGGGACCTGGTTAGCACATCAAAGCGTCATAAGTCTGGAAATAACAACAAGCGCACTGAGCTGGTAACAATCAACATGATTTGGGATTCGTGTGAAATACAAAGGCTTGGTATATATCAATTCATGGACAATGCAACAGAAAGGGGGGTTGGGGTGAACGGACCAAAGGTATTTTCTATGAGAAGATTGACAAAAAGAGTGGTAAACCAGTGACAAGCAAGATCTTCCAAGAAGAAATCAAAGTTATCATGGCTAGCGATGGAGCAACAGACCTCAAGGCAGGGCTAGTAGTTTAAATCAGGAAAGAGCAACATGCGCACTGAAGTTGGTAACAATTAATATGCTTTAGGGATCATGTGAAACACAAAGGTTTGGTAGATGTCGGTTCAAGAGCAATGCAACAGATAGAAAGTATTGGGTTCAAATGAGAAGAGGTATTTTCTGGGTTAAGGTACAAAGGAAGTGGTTAGTCAAGGAACAAACAGGGTCTTCGAATGGAAATTAGTTATCATGACAAGTGAAAGGGGCAACAGACCTGAAGGTCAAGGCCAGTAGTTTAAGTCAAGAAAGAACAACATACACACGGAGAAGGGGCAATGGACGTGCTTTGGGATTCATGTGAGACACAAAGGTTGGGTAGATGTCAGTTCACGAGCAATGCAACAAATAGAGGATATTAGGCCTGAACGGAGAAAAAGTATTTTCAGTGATACGGATGACAGAGAAAGTGGTTCGTCAATAAACATGCAGGTCTTCAAGTGGAAATCAGTTATCGTGGGAAGTGAAGGAGAAATCACCCTCAAAGTCAAGGCAACAAACCAACCACCACATTTTAAATTGACAAGACTATTATTTGATTGAAACAGGGTCAGAGTTTTCATTTGTTTCGGAGAAACCCACCTGAAGGAAAGGCAGGCACTAGACAGGTTTGACGGTGAGTTTTCAGGACCCTCCTGGAAAATAGGACTTAGTTTAAATTTCAAAATAATCATGAATAGTATAATTTAGCATAAATGTACCCCAAGGAATATAAGTTTGTTTCAAAGTTTGCATGTATAAGATAGGATTCAACTAGGAGTTTTCATGACCCACCTAGATAATGGGACGTAGTTTTAAGGTCTGCTTAGATAACAAGATATAATGGAAGTCATACCTTTAAAAGATATAGCTTAGATGTAAAATTATCGTTTAGTTAATAGTTGTCAGGACCTACCTAGATAATAGGACGTAGCTTTCAAATTCTTAATAATAGTTGGTAGAATAATTCAGTTTAACACTCACCTATGTGCCCAGCTACCAAACCGGGTCAGAAAATTTTCTTTGTTTTGTCAATTTTGTCGAAGTCAGGACCCCGCCTGGAGAACAGAGGCATACATTTCAAGTTTCAGCAGTCAGAGCCCGCCAAGAGAACAGAGGCATACATTTCAAGTTTTAGCAGCCACGAGCCCGCCTGGAGAACAGAGACATATATTTCATGTTTTAGCAGTCAGGAGCCCGCCTGGAGAATAGAGGCATATATTTCAAGTTTTAGCTATCAAGAACCCGCCTGGAAAATAGAGGTATATATTTCAAGTTTTACAGTCAAGAGCCCGCTTGGAGAACAGAGGCATATATTTCAAGTTTTAGCAGTCAAGAGCCCGCCTGAAGAACAGAGGCATACATTTCATGCTTTAGAAGTCAGGGCATATATTTCAACTTTTAGCAATCAGGAGCCCGCTTGGAGAACATACGCATATATTTCAAGTTTTAGCAGTCAGGAGCCCGCCTGGAGAACAGAGGAATATATTTCAAAATTTAGCAGTCAGGAGGCTGCCTGGAGAACAGAGGCATATATTTTAAGTTTTAGCAATCAGGAGCCCGCCTGGAGAACATAGACATATATTTCAAGTTTTAGCAGTTAGGAGCCCGCCTGGAGAACAGAGGCATATATTTCAAGCTTTAGCAGTCAGGAGCCCGCCTAGAGAACAAGAGGAATACATTTCAAGTTTTAGCAGTCAATAGCCCGCCTGGAGAAGAGAGGCATATATTTCAAGTTTAAGCAGTCAGGAGCCCGCCTGGAGAACAGAGGCATACATTTCAAGTTTCAACAGTCAGCAGCCCGCCTGGAGAACAGAGGCATACATTTCAAGTTTTAGCAGTCAGGAGCCCGCCTGGAGAACAGAGGCATATATTTCAAGTTTTAGCAGTCAGGAGCCCGCCAGGAGAATAGAGGCATATATTTCAAGTTTTAGCAGTCATGAGCCCGCCTGGAGAACAGAGGCACATATTTCAATTTTTAGCAGTCAGGAGCCCGCCTGGAGAACAGAGGCATACATTTCAAATTTTAGGAGTCAGGAGCTCGCCTGGAGAACAGAGGCATATATTTCAAGTTTTACCAGTCAGGAGCCCGCCTGGAGAATAGAGGCATATATTTCAAGTTTCATCAGTCAGGAGCCCGCCTGGAGAACAGAGGCATACATTTCAAGTTTCAGCTTTCAGGAGCCCGCCAGGAGTACAGAGGCATATATTTCGACTTTTAGCAGTCAGGAACCCACCTGGAGAACAGAGGCATATATTTCAAGTTTTAGCTGTCAGGAGCCCGCATGGACAACAGAGCCATAAATTTCAAGTTTACCAGTCAGGAGCCCGCTTGGAGAACAGAGGCATACATTTCAAGTTTTAGCACTCAGGAGCCCGCCTGCAGAACAGAGGCATACTTTTCAAGTTTTGCAGTCAGGAGCCCGCCTGAAGAACAGAGGCATATATTTCAAGTTTAAGCAGTCAGGAGCCCGCATAGAGAATAGAGGCATACATTTCATGTTTCAGAAGTTAGAAGCCCGCCTGGAGAACAGAGGCATACATTCATGTTTTAGCAGTCAGGATCCCGCCTGGAGAACAGAGGCATATATTTCAAGTTTTAGCAGTCAGGAGCCGGAATGGAGAACAGAGGCATATATTTCAAGTTTTACCAGTCAGGAGCCCGCCTGGACAAAAGAGGTATATATTTCAAGTTTTAGCAGTCAGGAGCCCGCCTGGAGAACAGAGGTATTTATTTCAAGTTTTAGCAGTCAGGAGCCCGCCTGGAGAATATAGGCATACATTTCAAGTTTAAGCAGTCAGGAGCCTGCCTGGAGAATTGAGGTATATATTTCAAGTTTTAGCAGTGAGGAGCCCGCATGGAGAACAGAGGCATATATTTCAAGTTTTAGCAGTCAGGAGCCCGCCTGGAGAACAGAGCCTTATATTTCAAGTTTTGGCAGTCAAGAGCCCGCCTGGAGAACAGAGGCATATATTTCAAGTTTTAGCAGTTAGGATCCCGCCTGGAGAACAGAGGCATATATTTCAAGTTTTAGCAGTCAGGAACCGCCTGGAGAACAGAGGCATATATTTCAAGTTTTAGCTTTCAGGAGCCCGCCTGGAGTACAAAGACATATATTTCAAGTTTTAGCAGTCAGGAGCTCGCCTGGAGAACAGAGGCATATATTTCAACTTTTAGCAGTCAGGAGGCCGCATGGAGAACATAGGCATATATTTCAAGTTTTAGCAGTCAGGAGCCCGCCTGGAGAACAGAGGCATATATTTCAACTTTTAGCAGTCAGGAGTCCGCCTGGAGAACAAAGGTATATATTTCTAGTTTTAGAAGTCAGGAGCCCGCGTAGAGAATAGAGGCATACATTTCAAGTTTTAGCGGCCAAACATCACTCGGAAAAAGGGTAAAACATCTCAGATCACACTTCAAGGCAGCAACAAAAGAATTTCGCTGGGAGAATACTAGTTCACAAGGCAACGAGAACCATAAGAGCAAGTTTGAAAAAGTAGATTAGGATATTTTCTAATTCATAGATCATAGCTTAGTCTAGTTTCTTTTATTTTTGACACGGTGTAATAAGGGGTTTCAGTAAGCAGTAGCAGCAACAACAGCAACAGTGAAGTCACAGCTTCATGGTAGTCCCAGCTACCAGACATTCCCGAACTATACTGACCTGATTCCTTTTTAGCCAAGGATAAGTTGGCAACCTCATAAGCAGGGTGCGGTCAAGCTTTTCAAAAATACTTCACACGGAGTATTCAAACGGGCAAAAATCACTCGTATCCGCTCACTTATCTTTGCACGAAAACTCTTCGTGTTTCCGAAAAAAGAGGGGCAGCTGTGAGCACGTGATTTTTTTGCCCTATATGAATTACTCCCAAAAATTCAAAACAAAATAACTTCTTTCAGTGTTTGCAATTTTGCGGATTTTTGTGATATTTTTGATTAATTGTTTGTGTTTTTGTTTGTGCATTTTAATTAGTAAAAGAATATAAAAAATATATGGAATTTGCATTTAGGATTTAAGTCTACATTTTAGGGTTAATTAGCAATTTAGTTGTTTTATAAAAATGGAAAAAATAGTTTAATTTGCACTTTTAATTTTAACTCTTATTTTTGAGTAGTTCTTCTTTTAATTTCTTTTTAATTAATTGTGTTAATTATCATTTATGTCTAATTAGTTTTAATTAGGATCTAGGGATTAATTTATGAACTAATTTAATTTCGAAAAAAAAAGAAAATAAAGGGATTTAGAAAAATTGATTAAAAAGAAAAGAGAACAAAAAAAAGGGTAGGAAAATCAGGTTTTGGGCTGGAATTAATCCAATCCCTTTCTACCCACCCAGGCCCAACCCCTTTTGACCCAAAACCCACGCCCCAAACCCGCCCGCTGACCCGAGCCGCTCCCATTACAATACAAAAAATCCTAAGTCTCAAAGACCCCAAAGCTACACAGGTCATTACTCATCTTCCCCTTCACCAAAATCGCCCAAATTCACCATAACTCACTCTCACACGCTCCCCCAACTCTCATCTTGCCACATATTGTAACGGTTTCTGAAAACAAGAAGATTCCCTCCCTTACTCGCTAATTTTTAAGCTAAATTAGGCGAATAGAAGTCCCTAGAAGATGTGTGTTGGATGAGTGAGAGGTGTTGGATCAATTCCATTCAATCTGAGCCTCACATTCATCATGCGATCGTTTTCAAAGGGTTTTATCCGATTTTTTGGAGAGGAGGGCATGAAGCTTTGAGAATCTAAAAAGTCTATATGAGGTGAGGTCTTTTTCTTGTAGAGGGGGATTTTTTTTGGGGGGGAAAAGGATTTGAGAGAGAGAGTTCTTCTTTCATTGCTATTGATTTTTGATATTAGAACATAGATGAAAGATTGAGGACTGAGTTCTGATTTTTCCTTGTGAATCCAATATTCCATCCTCTTCTCTATTTGAAAAATGATAAAGATTTTTGAGTTTTTCGTTTGTTCATAGTTTGCTTCGTAAATCAGAAAATTTCATTAAAAAGAGGGTTCTATTTTCTTCCTCTGGTTCTTGTTCAAAGATGAGTTGATTTAAATGAGCTAGTCGCTGTTAAAGCTGCTGTTCTAGTTCGAAAGTTGATGTTTTCCGTTTCTGCGTAGAGGTCCTGATTGAGTTCTTTGTATCTAATTCATCCGATTCATGTCATCTCGGTTGTTGTAATTTACTGAAATATCAATTGGAAACTTTGACATGTTTATCTCGTTCTCTTATCTTTTGTATTAAAGTTGGCATCCTGATGATTCTCTATTACTAGCATAAAACTCTAAAATCCTGAATGACCTTGCTATGTTAAAAGTTTAAATGTTTCTATTTTTCGCTCTCTGACGCTCGATTGTTTTATCCAGTGTGTTTGTAGGGTGACATATTGTTAGATTATGTGAGGTCTTCACGATTTGAGATAATATTAGCTATATCCCTGTCTTCTGCTCTTTAATTGAAAGCCTGAGATGGTTACTGAAACATCACTGAAATGGGGAACTTGGTGCTTTGGCTTGACAGATTCAGTCGTAACTTTCTACTATTGGATATGCTTATATGTTAATTTAAACTATGTGTCAAAGCTGGAATTTGTAACTGTGTAATGGAAATTCTTGAAAATTCAATGGTGCAAATGGCTTTGCATTTCAGCAATTGGTATTTGCATTAGTGCAGTAAGCCATGTTAGTGTTATTTTAAATAGGAAAACTCATGTTAAGACTTCGCATGATTCAGCCATTTGAATTCCCCTCTCAATGCCCCTGAGTGTTAGTTGTTTTTGTCGTGCCTTGTGTGAAACTGATATTAGTCTCATGAAGTTCTATGATAGAAAATTGCCCTTTAGATGTCATTGATTTGGAATTGATTTGTGTTGAAAATTGATGATAGGCTATAATTACGTATTTTAGTCGATTATTACGCTCTAATTTACTGCACTTTAGTTGAGTTTACGCTTTAATCGCCAGTGTTTTGCACTAACGGTGTGTTTTATGCCTTGTAGGAGTGATTCTGAGCTATATAGATGTTATGGAATGAATTCAAGTGATTTGGAGCTTTGAAGTCTGAGTAAAAGCCTAAGAAATTAAGTCGGGATCATATGCGGGGATCAACGGATGATAAAACAACAAAACAAAGACTCGAGGAAGCATATTGCGCACTATCTAGTAAAATAGACATAAAGTTTTGTTCAAAACTCCATTTGGGCTCCACAATATATGGTTGGAATGCTAACACAAAGGGCTACAACTTTGATATTTTACATTTTTCCAAATTCCAAATGAAACAGGAGGAGAAATGCAGTATAAAGTGCACCGCGGTCATCACCGCGGTCCGCGCCTCTATTTGAGGCAGTGCCTTCCGCGGTCGTCACCACGGTCCACGCCGCGGTCGCAGCAGTCCAGGTGTGAAATATTGTCCTTTTTCGCCCAGGAGAAGGTATAATTATTTGGACCCGACCCTAATTGATATATATACATGGGAAAACAGTATTTTTGAGAGTTGGACATATTTTTGACACTTATTTGACCTAAGGAGGCAGAGACACAATAAGAGCAAGGCGGGGAATTCTTCAATAAGTTTTTCCTTCCTCTTCCTATTTTTTATTGTTGGTTATGATTTTTAGTATTGTAGTTTTACATACTATTATGAATAGCTAATTCGTTTTCTAGGGTTTTGGCGAAACCCGTTGGGGATGATTTGATTGTTATATTAATATAGTTTTTAATTGGTTGTTTATCTCTATTTGTTCAACTACATTTTGATTGTGGTTAATTGA
>MU710688.1:177402-188896 GCA_026770625.1 Nicotiana glauca | reverse complement strand
AAGTTCATAAAGCTTGAATCGGGGTGTAATTCATGGTTTTAGTGTTGTTTGATATGATTTGAGGCCTCGAGCAAGCCCGTAATGTGTTTTAGGATTGGTTGGTAGTTTTGGTTGAGGTCTCGGGGGCCTCGGGTGGATTCCGGGTGGCTAACGGATCGAAAAATGGAATTTGGGAAGATTGAGGGTTGCTGCTTCTGTCATAACCGCATCTGCAGAAGCGGGACCGCAGATGCGATCGAAATCTCTCAGAAGCGGAAAGGGGCCAGGCCCAAGGAAACCGCAGAAGCGGCCCAGGGACCTCAGAAGCGGTTCCGCTCAAGCGGCCCCCAGACCGCAGAAGCGGTCCAACTCCCTTTTGGCCAAAGCCGCAGAAGCGGCCAACAACCACAGAAGCGGCTACCACAGAAGCGGAAAATGTACCGCAGAAACGAAAATCACTGGAGGCAGAAGACTGTTTTAAATCGGGGTTTTATCTCATTTCACCCATTTTCTCATGGCTTGGGGCAATCTTTGGAGAGCTTCAAAGGGGGATTTCGTCATCTATGTTAAGGTAAGTTATCTCTATTCATTTCCAAGTTAAATACAAGATTATATCATGGAATTATGCATGAAAATTGTGGAAAAAATTGGAATTTTTGGAAGAAAACCTAGAAACTTGATAAATTGGATTTTACCACAAATTTGAGCATGAAATTAGGAGTAAATTATATATTTGAGCTAGTGAAGCTATGGGTAGTGTATATCTTCGAGAAATTTTGGAATCCAGGCATGTGGACCCGGGGGCATTTTGGTCATTTCACTAAGTGAAGTTGGGGATTTGTATAATTTAAATTGTTAACAAGTATTCGAGTATATTCTCATTAGTTTGCCGTTATTTGGCTAGTTTCGAAACATTTGGCAACGATTCGAGTCGTCGAGAAGGCTTGGAGGCCGTTTATGGATCTTCGGAGCGAGGTGAGTCTCCTTTCTAATCTTGTGAGAGGGAATTTACCCCATAGGTGAGTTAAATTGGTTATGTTCTCCTATTTATGGGGGCTACGTACGCAGGAGGTGACGAGAGTCCGTGCATAGCTACTATTATGCTGTTGTCCGGGTAGCCTAGGACCCAAAAGCATGTT
The DNA here is from genome assembly GCA_026770625.1 of Nicotiana glauca. Lineage (NCBI taxonomy): Eukaryota > Viridiplantae > Streptophyta > Magnoliopsida > Solanales > Solanaceae > Nicotiana > Nicotiana glauca. The sequence goes on along the minus strand of MU710688.1, from coordinate 187,778 downwards.
ATACTTGGATTAATTGTGAACCCATTGATGGCTTGAATTGCTTAAATCACATTAAATTAATAAATGGATTTTTAAAAAGACTTAAGCTTCATTTTCTCAAATTATTAAAGAGAATCGGCCTTTCTTGGATAATTGCTCCATGTTGACTTCTTGAATGGCTGTCTGTCTGTGTGTGTTTATTTTGAAACGGGCCGAGCGCCTTGGCAGATTAATAGATGCATCTATAGGCGCGTCGTCGACCCTCGGCAAGTGTACATTTATTTCTATTGGATCGGGCCATCGCCTCGGTGTGATTTGCGCATGCTTGTGTTGTTGCCTGAACTTAATTAAGTTATAATTGCCTTTTTATGGCTTAAAAATATTTGGATTATATTTTAAAAAGAAATTCTGAAAATTTTCCAATGAAAGAATTACGTGTTTACTTGTTTCCTCTATCTGGATTAAAATCATGTTTAGACAATAAATTCATAGTATAATTTATATTAAGGACGAATCATTATTGGACCATTAGAGAGTGTCAAAGTTGACCATCTCCTCTCTACCCCTTCGAGATTAGGCGGGATACTCATTGAGTACACGTTGATTACGTACTCATACTACACTTCTGTGCATTTTTGTTGCACGGGTATATATATACCTCTAGCGGCCTACTGGGCGTAGCAGCGCGGATGGTTCTGGGACTAGGTGAGCTGCATTGTTCGAGGCGACCCGCTGCCAGTGTAGTTCCTTTTAGCATTTTTATAGTTATTCCCTGTCCATTGTATTTCGGACAGATGTTGTATTTTATTTTCCTTATCAATAGATGTTTATGCACTTGTGACACCGGGTTCTGGGATGGTTTTTGAAAAATGTGTACTAGTAGTTATTATTTAATTTGAATTGAAGTAGAGATTATTTTAATTATGAAAAATGAAAGGAAAAATCCTAGATTTTCAAAGGTATTAAAAGAGAATTTAATGGATAATTTAGTTGGCTTGTCTGACAGAGGTGTCCGGCGCCACCACGACCCTTAGTGGATTTTGGATCGTGACACGGGTAATTCCCACTAGTACAATTATAAAGGAATTTTTACATTCCTATGCCACATAGGAAACCTTATTACCCTCAATGTTTAATGTTTGATTTAATTACACTTAGTATATCTAATTAATGGGCAGTTTTTACTCCTTACTTAAAGGCGTCCATATATCCCACGTTTCTCTATCCCCCTAATTCCTAAGACCTGCGTCGTTTTTCCCCTCCCCTTTCTTCCTCTTCTCCATTCCTTCTTCTTCTTAAAAAATACAGAGATGAAAATTGCAATTTTGTTACGTACAAAATAGTAGGGCCCACACTTTCCTATTTCTTTTCGGATTCAAAATCATATTCTTATGGTTTTACGACATAGAGCTACTGCCTTTTTGGTATGTAAGCAAAAGCAATCCAGGACTCTCAATTTTTCCATTGGAGAAGAGAAGCATAAGTCCAGCCTCAGGCGTGTCAAATGTTGATGTCCGTCTCAAAATTCTATACAATATTTACCTTCAAATCACCCCTGAAACCAATAAATTCCCTACCCCTTCTTCTGACTTTGATTTAAAGATTCTACTTTTAAAGACTAAGCTTCACCCTGAAATCTTAAATTGATTTGTAGTTTTTTTTGTAGAAATTTTGTAGGTGAAGAGAAAATTTTATAGTCAATATTTTTTTTTTCAAAATAAATTGTAGTATAAATATAGTAATTTTGTAGATAATCTTAAAAATAATACAGCTTTATACAATACTTAAACTGATTTGTAGTTTTTTTGAAGAAATTTTGTAGATGAAGAGAAAATGTTGTAGTCAACATTTTTTCCAACATAGATTGTAGTTTAATTGTAGTATAAACGTAATACTTTTGTAGATACCCTTAAAAACAGTACAACCTTATACAATACTAAAACTGATTTGTAGTTATTTGTAGATTGTTTGTAGAAATTTTGTAGATGAAGAGAAAATTTTGTAGTCAACATTTTTTCCAACATAGATCGTAGTTTAATTGTAGTATAAATGTAGTAATTTTATAGATACCCTTAAAAACAATACTGCTTTATACATACTTAAAACTGATTTGTAGTTTATTTATAGATAAATGTAAGAATTCTGTAGATATTATCATAAAATCAGACTTCCATAGAATTTGTAACATAACAATTTTAATCAGCTCCTCCTAATTCCTAAGACCAACGTCGTTTTCCCCCTCCCCTTTATTCCTCTTCTCCATTCCTTCTTTGTCTCAAAAAATACAGAGATGAGACCCATTTTTTATATTCAGATTTTTCTCATTCAATTGTAGCATGATTGAGATTTTGGACATGATTGAGTGTTGTTGCTGAGGTATTGTTCTATATTTTATTATTTTTTTTGATTTGTTGATTGAGAAAAAAAAAAGATGAAGAACAAAGTATTGACAGTATTGGCTTCTACAATTCGACTTGATTTTGTTGAATAACCGGTCGCTTTTTTGATGTTTGGATTGAGGAAGAAACTCGACGAACTGATTTCTGCAATTTGATTTCAGTTTGTTGAAGCTTTTCGTCTTTTTTTTTTGAATTACGAAAAAAATTCGAGAGAGATTAGATAAAGGATTTGCGTTCAAATTTAAACTGAGGTCGCTAAATCAATTAGGATATTTTTTTCCTGATTTTTAGCGCGCCATATTAGGAAGATTCAGCTACTATTAATTACTAATTAATGAATGGTATAAAAATTATAGAAAAACAGTGCACAGGTCGGTAATTTACAAAATATGCACATATTTTGTAATAAAGTTTCATATATGGTATAGGAAAGAAAAAATCCCAATTATAAAATTAAATAAGTTTTTTTCATCCTTGGTAAAAGCAAAGAAACAAATGAAAAATAAATAAAAAATATACGTGAAAAAAAAAGAATAGGGAAAAGTAATTGAGATATTTTGGTTTTGACAATAGAGAGTAGCTCCGCAAAGTAACCTAATTTATAGACTGTACGGCAATAACTGAACAGAGCCCCTTTCGTTCTCTTTAAACCTTAGCATTTTCCATAAACCCTAAATTTCTCTTTCTACCAACAGTTCTCTCTACTCGCGGCTACCATGGTTATCTTTCTCTAATAGTTTCTCTTTCTAAGTTTATACTTTTTTGCTGAACTTTATTGAAACTCATTCCTTTTATTACTTATTCTAATACACAATTAAATTTTTTGTTTTGTTTTTGTAATTGATTAATTGCAGGCAACAGAAACTGTGAACCCAAAAGCATACCCACTTGCTGATTCGCAGCTTACAACTACCATAATGGATTTGGTTCAACAAGCTGCTAACTATAAGCAGCTTAAAAAGGGCGCTAATGAAGGTTATATAGATTTTATCTATGGTCTTTTAATTATTGTTCTGTTGCTTTTATAGTTTTTTTATACCTACTGCCTAACTTAGCTAAAGATAAAGAAAACTGGGTTAGTTTCCTTTCAGCCCCAAAAAGAATAATTTCTTTTTTTGGGGATATAGGCACAAAGAATGTATATCTTTTACTCTCTCCGTTCCAATTTATGTGAACCTGTTTGACTGGGTACGGAGTTACGAAAAAATAAGACTTTTGGAAGTTGTGGTCCTAAACAAGCCAAAAAGGGGCCAGAGTATTTGTGTGGTTATAAAAGTTCTCACTAAGTGTAGAATTGTAAGCTTAAGCTAAATTGCTATCAAATTTAGAAAGTGGTCCTTCTTTTTGGAGCGGACGAAAAAGTAAATAGGTTCACATAAACTGGAACAAAGGGAGTAACATTTATGATATGTTCTTTTGGTGAATAAGTTACTCTTATGTTTAGTGCTTTACTAAAAATAGAGAAAACTGGGTTTGCTCTCATTTCAGCCACAAAGAATGTTACTCCCTCCATCACTGGGTTTGACTAGGCACGAATTTTTAAGAAAGAAAGATTTTTGAAACTTGTGTCATAAATAATCAATGAACATTTGTGTGGCTATAATTTTTTTTAGCTTAGGCTAAAATTTGAAGTTTGAAATTAAATTGTATCTTAATATAGAAATGTATTATGTTTTTTGGAACAGACTAAAAAGACCATCACATAAGGATGTTATAATGTTGAGACTTAAAGATATGATTTTTTTTCTTCAATTTTGTGATGTGAATGTGCTGCTCATGAGTTGTATGTTTACTGCTGAACTGAAGATAGAGAATTCTGGGTGTTTTTGTTCTGTTTCAGCCACAAAGACACTAAACAGAGGAATTTCAGAATTTGTTGTAATGGCAGCAGATACTGAGCCCCTTGAAATCCTTCTTCACCTTCCGCTCCTTGCTGAAGATAAGGTGATTTATTGTTTGCTTTTGCCTTTTTCCCCCTCAAAATGTGTTTTCTTTTCACCCTTCTTTGGGGTTGTGCCTTTTTTATCTAGTAATGGACTAACTCTGGCTAGGTCAACATTAGAACTTGACCCTTTTTTGGGGTTTTAGTTGTTGGACTTTTCAGAGTTATGTCTGTAACTCTTTGCTGATACATTGTGTGATGTTATGTTATTTTGATACCAGAATCTATTGAAACTATGTGTATGCTATACACAATCCAGTTTATAAGCTCGTTATTTTGAAGAGCTTGTATAAAACAAGATTCTTCCCCTAACTATGTGTATGCTATACATAATCGAAACTGGGTTTCTTGTTGTTGTTGTGGTTGTTGTATTAAACAAGATTCGTGTAGCTGTTTCCTGTTGTTTTCTATGTTTTGACGTGTAATGTTTTTGTTGTCTTGAAAATAAAACTAAAAAGACGAAGCCAGATTGTATGTTATACATGTTCTAGTCGTTTTGTGGCAATAACTACGAAAATTTATGTGAGCAATACTCTAAGTTGCCTTTGGAATTCTTTCACTTTCTCAGCCATCTCTTATCTCTTATTTCCCCTTCCAAGATGACAGCATTTGTATTAGTGTAGCAACTTCCTATGAATATGGTTTTGATACTGCTAAAGTTCTTTCTTTCTGCCTTCCCTTGGAATATCCGACAATCCTTGCATATTTTAAGATCAGCACACCCCCCCACCCTTGCCCACAGGGCCTAGGGCCTAGCTCAAGTGGGAAAGGGTGGTGGATCTGTGTCTTAGGTCACAGGTTCAAGCCCCCACACCATGCAAAGCAAAGCCTGGTGTTTAAGTGGAGAAGGGTAGAGTGGCGGGCCCATTATCCACCGAGTTTCGAAGGCTGCGGTTGGTTCAAAGGATCGGCCCCAGACGGATTTCTCGGTCATAAAAAAAAGCATACCCCCCACCCTCCGGTGGGAGGCAGGTATTAGGCTATAACAACAACCCAGTATATTCCCACATGTGGAGTTTGGGGAGGGTAATGTGTACGCAGACCTTACCCCTACCTAATGAAGGCAGAGAGGCTGTTTCCAAGGCCATATATTGCCAAAAGAGATGTTATATTTGTCTCTCTTTTGCATACACCATACCCTTGTAATTACCCCTCTATAATTTTGAAAACCATTTTGTTTCCTCTACTCTATTTGGCATTCTGATTTTTGATAAAAGTAAGTTGAAAATTTTCCCCAACTCAATGAGTGTTTTCCTTAATGACCGAGACACCAGGCTCACTTCTCTACCATTCTCCACTTAATAAATGGTATACGTGGTTAACAAGCTAGGATATGAACTCGTGACCTGCGCCTATTATACATCACATGCAGTGTACCTTCTCCATTGAATCAAAGCAAGCCCTGGGGGTAATTTTTTTAATCTACAAGGGATTGCTGTGTTTCTTATCGTCAATAAGGGCTTGCTACGCTGCTGATAAACAAAGAGAGTTGGATAACATAACTTATTAACTGATTTGGTGTGAGTGTATTAAAATTGGAATATGAACGTCATTATCAATGATTTTAATGTACTATACTTTTTTTGAACGATAAAGTAAATGCACCGAACTTCTGCTTTTATCTGAATCATTATGTGCAAAAAGCTTTGACAGCTAAAAAGGATAATTCTTATTGGAACTACACAGTTGTGAAGGATGTTATTATCAGCATAAAGGGCTAAACGGGCCTGCTTGTAGACAAATATATTTGTTTGCTATTGCTTTATATAGTCTTCTATGGTGAAACTAATATTCTCTCCTTTTGTTTTTCTTATTATCTTGAGCCGAGGGTCTTTCGAAACAACCTCTCTACTCCTTTGAGGTAGGGGTGAGGTCTGCGTACTTACTACCCTCCCCAAACCCCACTTGTGGGATTTTACTGATGGTTTGTTGTTGCTGCTTTATATAGTCTTCTATGATTTTAAACTGTTCTTTTGTGTATCTGCATGGTCTCTGTGATAGTTATACCCAGAATTTTGATGTGTAGTCTTCTAACAATGATCTTGGTATGCATATTCATATATTTCAGTTTTTGCTCTCTTACCTGGACTACTATATCATTTTATTGGTGCGAAGTTAGCTATTATTCAAATAATTTTTGAGATAATAGGCAAGTTGGTTTTAAATAGCGATTTCTAACTTTGTCCTTTCATCTTTTCCCCCCTCGTACTTTCAGAATGTGCCCTATGTCTTTGTTCCTTCAAAGCAAGCTCTTGGTCGGGCGTGTGGTGTTACCCGACCTGTAATTGCTTGCTCAGTGACAAGCAATGAGGGAAGCCAGTTGAAATCTCAAATACAACAATTAAAGGTAATATTCCAAAGGGTTTTCTTGTCTATTTATATGTTTATTCTTCTACATATAAATCTCCTTCCCTTGTGTAATACTATTAAGATCCTTGTTTCTCCCATTATGCAGGATGCCATTGAAAAGCTCCTCATCTAAATGTTGAGCCTTTGCAGCATGATGGGCCTTTTTGAGGCTTGGACTGAAGTAGTTGTCCTGTTGGCACTTTTTTATCCTTGTTTCTTTCTTTTTTGTTCCTGGATTTTATGATTAATGTTATAATAGTACCAATAGACGCATGAAAATTTAAAATCAGGTTTGCATTATAGTTAAGCCTGAGTTTTATTATATCATGTATCTTTAATGTAATTCTGATTTTGCTCTGATCATTTTGTTCCACAGCACCTTTGTAAGCATTTGGTTGTGTGATTTGCTTATTTCTAGTCGGTATTGGATTTTCATCAAAGTTTATCATAGGTGGGGAATTGAATTGGCTTATCACCCCTTTTTATTAAGGGTAAAATGGGAATGTGGAATTAAAATTTTACTACTAAACAAAGAAAGATGCATTATTTTTGTGCAAGGAAGGATCCTCTTTGCTTTCTCTTCGATATAATTTGGTCAGCTGGTAGCTTCCAAATGATCAGTTCAACCTATTAATCATGAAATTAATCATTCAATCCCAATTTCAGGCTCAGTTCATATCACCAAGTTTTGGTATACTATTTTATAATCATGGATATCTTAAAATGCATTATTAAAGTCGTCCAAGTTCAGTATTTTGGTTACGTGCATGATAATCCAGTCGTCAACATTTTTCGTGTGTTAATGTCCACTTCATCTTCATGAATTTGAGTGACTAGCTTCAAATCACTTAAAATTTTGAGGGTTCATCCAAAATAACCTAATGAACAATAGTCATTGCTTTTACATGATCGTTCCTTCCTCATTTTTTGGTTGATGTTCTCAGAGTAAATGTAAAGCTGTCTGTATGTAACCTATAGATGACGGGTTTAAGTCGTGGAACCATTAATATAGATTGTTTATATTACACCCAAGAGGTACGGCTTTTTTTCGGATCCTGCGTGAATGCAGTCCACCGAGCTATCTAGCATTTCTAAGAACATGTGGCCTTCTGCCCCATTGCTACCTTATTGAAAACATCAGCACCAGACCGGTGTGCACGTGCAACTAACAAACGCATCGCCCCTGTTTGCTTTGACAATTGCAGGATCTTCAGCTGGCCTTTACTTTGCCAGCAAATATCTCTGTTTTAAAATGGATGCAATAAGTCTTTCGTAATGGAAAATGAGACAGTGAGCTGACATTCAACTAATAGTTAATATTATGGAATTATTATGGTGTCTTTGGTCCAAATTTGCCTTTATTTTATACATCGGATGTTTCCCATTTGCCGGTCATCATAGTTATTCAAATCCATCAAAAAGTAATGTTATAAATTGCTTATTAATTCCGGAGGCGGACCGAGAATTTGAAGGTCGTTACACTTTTGTATTCAACAAAAAGCTACTTTTTATGTAGGGCACCACTACTAATATATCACTATTTTTTTAAAGACATATATTTGTATAAATGAAATTTTTGCCCAACTCTTTTGGTGCCGGTGTTCCTTAAAAGGGGAATCTTTCTTTTTCACCACACAGCGGATTTCCTTGACACACAGTTGCAACTTGCAACACTAACAAGACAACAATCGAGTTTGTGAAATGTTGTTTTAAGCTATCACATTAAAAAGAACAAATGATCCAAAGCAAAATTGTATGTTTTGGCTGCATCATATATATGGGACAGTAGCACATTGATAGTGGAAATTTAGTAATCAATTAGATTGTGATTCTCATTTTGGTGAAATTTTCCATGTTGGTGTATTCGTGTACCCTTTGCAATCATAAACATGTTGTTTATCAATTATGGTTTTGGTCGAGGAAAAGAACTGCAGATATTCGTAAATTCTTGGTTCAATTATTGTGAAGTCACGCAACTTCTAAAATTTCATATTGGAATTTGTTGTTGAAAGAAAAATTTACAAACCTGTTTTTGCTCTTAATACTAAGTTCAATAAAAAAGATTTGGATATTGTTTCATTTACACTATGGACAACAAAATCCCACTTACTGTTGATTAATTATATGTGTGTGTTTGTAAAATGTCCTAATTTATGTTGAACGAACACGGGCAGAGCTAGAATCCCCCAAGCCTGTTTGGCGGAACTCCGTCATATTTGCTCAAACAATGCATTTGTTTAAGAAATTTATTAATTATGTATAAATATTAAATTTAAAACCCAGTCATAATACTTGAAGTTGGTTCTAAAATTCAAAACCTACAAAGTTAAAATCCAGGCTCGGTCTCTCCTCTCCGGGAACATGACTAAAACTTGCTAAAAGCTGAAGCTCAAAAGTTCTTTACTTAGGAACAGGAACCCTAGGTTAAGGATAGTACAGCACGGTTCATTAGTGTTTAATATAGAAACTTCATCTGGGTTTCTTTGTGCATTTTGCTAGATTACTACTGTCGAATTAATTTTAACTACATTAGACACAGCTGTTTGAGATTCTTATAGTAAACTAAGCCAGGGAAGGTCACAGCCCCCAACAAAATATTCAACTTTACATTTATTGAGATCTGTACCTTCCATTATATTCTAATCAAATTTTTAGAGTAATATTTCAAAGTAAATGCATCACAAACATTACAATGAAACATCATGTTCCCTCCATTAATTCAGTAGGTATTCCCAATATTCTATCGGTTCCACGTGCATTTTCTTTGATTTCCCCATTCTGCAGACAATTCAACGACAACAATTAAATTATTCTTCAATAAACGGTCTACTCCTACGATTCACTTTAATTGATTTTTTGGGATGTTTTCACATATAATAAGAATTCATCTTTTAGCATTAATTAACAGTAAGTTGATCATATTAACTTTAATTTATACATTAGAAATATAATAAATACTTCTAGACTCTTTACTCCAAGGACAACTTTGAAAAAAAGAAGTTAATTTCTTCTTGATATTTAAAAAGATTAAATATTATGAACTACAAAAAAGTCAAAAAAATTAATTAAAGTGGACCGGAGTGAATAATTAATAGGACAAATGGAACTTTCCATCGTATACGTACCACATGATTATGAAATCTTCCATTGGAAAGCTCTATATATAAGGTTATCAATACACTGTCCTAAGCAATATTACCTCAAAGAACAAGCCAAAAATCATCAACATATCAAGAATATAATACACAACCATGTCTAAGTTTCTTGTTCTTTTCTTGATCCTAACAGAAACATTTGTGTATCTAGCCATGGCTGAAAATGCAATAAATTTTGCAAATTCCCCTGCTTCTAGTCCATCGTCTTCGATTCGAAAACTTGGAAAACACCATCAAGAAGAAGAAGAGAAGGGAAATTTGTCTAAAGAAGTTGGTTCTCCACATCAACAAGAGATTAATGAAGTTGATCAAGCTCATGAAATCAAGATTAAGCATCATCATTTAGTTGATAAGTCAATTTTTGGAGGTGGAATAATTCTTGGAGGTTTAGCAACAACATTCTTTGTGGCAATCTTTTGTTATATTAGAGCAACTAGAAGGAAACATGTTGAGCCTAGTTCCCCTAGTGCTTCTTCCTCAGCAGCATGATTCAGTAGATTTTGTACACATGAGATGGTTGATATTAGAGATTAACCCCCCCCCCCCCCCCCC
>MU710688.1:93825-146256 GCA_026770625.1 Nicotiana glauca | reverse complement strand
CCCCCCCCCTCTTGATAGTTCTTCAACTTGGTTAAATGCAACTTTAAAATTGTGAGTATTATTTTGTATATTTCTTGAGCCATGGGATTAGTGCTGGTGATTGTTCTTACTTAGAAGTTGATGGTTTTGGTCAATAATGAATATTATTAAAAAAAAAAAAGAGAGGCTATTTTGTCCCAGGCCTTTGGTCTAGTGGTAAGAATGCAGCTCGTGATGTGTGGGGGTTAGGCACACTGTCACAATTGGGATCCCGTTGTAGATAAAAGCTTGGTATTTAAGCGAAGAAGGATAGAGAGGCAGGCCCATTTGTCCACTAGTTATGAGCCGTGCTTTTCTTATTTCTTATTCCTAAAGACTAGAATTGAGAAACTTTACTAGTATTTGATAAAGGTGAATAGAGGAACTTTATAGAGAAACAAGCACCAGAAGAGATTACTGCATTTTAGTCTGTCCTTATATAGTTAAAACAGAAAGAAGAGGAGTATCTGCCTTTTAAAGTCCTTTTCCTTTGTACACCTGTGTGGGTGTCAATAATTATTGGAAACTTCAGTTTCTGTTGATATGCAATTATTTTCTCTTCATCCTTTTCTTTTGCAGTCTGTTTCTGAGTTTTTCATTTTATTTCAGATAAACTTCTGTGTAATTAGGAATGATTAGGATGCATCATATGTTTTTGCAATGATTGTGTCTCTTTCTTTTGAGTAGATGAGGTAGGGATTGATCATTGGAATGCATTTGAGGATAGTTATGCCTTTGTGTATTCAAAGCCTGAGAAGAGCTCCAAAAAGGTGTTGGTGAAGTGCCTTGCAATGAACAATAAGCTGCTTATAGATACACTCAGGGATGGCGATAATGAGCCTCTTCATCTTGAGCTAAGGTAAGTTCCTTTCTTTTGTTAGATCAACGACTCTCCAGCTCTGCATTATGACCCCCTAAACCAGTGCAAGGAGAAAGTACCTTTTTTCTTTCGATGCTAGTTGAGAAAGGGAAAATGTTCTGAGTGTTCCGTTATATTTTTGATTTGTAATGTTCTGAGTGTTCTAATTGGTCCATCTTGCTAATTTGCAGCGTCGAGGACTACATTGTCGAAGATGGGGGAACGAATTACAATGCCCAGTACAAGAATTTGGGTAAGCTGGTAGGTGAACTAAACAAAGAAGTCCTTAGCAAATATAGCGGTTCTTCTGTGGCGAATTCGTCTACTCAGACTTCAAGGTACGTGCCATTGGTTTGTTTTTCATCTTGTAATTTGGACTTTGGAGATGTGACAAATTGAATTCATAAGTTACAATTCCCTGTATGCAGTTCTGGAAAAGGAGGACTCGAAGACCAGCCTAGTGCTGAGCGCAGATCTGATTACCCGTATCAGCCTGGAAGTGCTTTTCCCTCAGGGTAATGCCAAATAAAAGAGATTTGTTCTTATTCCTGTCAATAATTATTGATATATACCTTGACATGTAGCTTATTGGTTGTTCATATACATGCCGTAGATCCTCGATTCATAAGAAAACACATTTTCAGAATCTCACTTTATATGAATTGCATCATCATATTATGTGAGGTATGATTGTATAATGCCCCTCTACCTTGGTATTTTCATCATATTATGTGAGGTATGATTGTATAATGCCCCTCTACCTTGGTATTTTCAACTTGAGATGCATATACCTTGAGAAAGATTAGAAAATGGAAGGATTCCAAGGTATAGGTTTTTGTTAGAGGTGAAAGATGGAGAGCTGCCACTCTCCTCCTCGCCTCCTCTCGAATCCCTGTACTTATTCCATCTGTATGACCTTGGATTATGTAGTTTCAGTTTCTTCCCTTTCCTTTAGGTCTCGGGAGGGGTGAACTGATTGGGAGAAGACAACCTAGCCTGCTAGCCCTAGATATTATTCACCTCAAAGTACGCGTTTCAAGTGGCCATACCTTGGCTCTATACCTAGCTGGCAATGCCTCTTTTTCAATTTCTCATAATAGTTATTCCTTTAGCTATTTGAGCTACACCGACACTAGCATGCACTCCGGGCTTTCCTTGTTCCCGGACTTTGTGATGTGAAAAGGCTTGGGTTTTTTGAATCTTCCAAGCAGGCCATTCTTTCCCCACATGATTGTTCCTTCATGGACGCTCCTAATTTCAAGGACTAGAGAGATCTAGAATTTCAAGATCCGACAATAGAAGGGCTCGAACAATGTGGCATGATTAATTCAACTTGTAAATATGGAGATCCCATAAGGAAAAAAGAGGCACTGGACATGCCACAGAATATAAGAATCAAAATGTTGAAGTGAATCATCAATGTTGGAAGAACTTGAAAGTGGTTTTACTTTCTCACCTGATGTCAACAAAACTGGAATAGATGAGAGGCAATGGATCAATTATATACCAAGAAAGAGCACGACCGCCGCCTGCCACAAATGAAGTAGCTTCCCCTGCCCCTGTCGTCCCCTTTCCATGTCAAAAAGATGAGATCATAGGGGGTGACAGTTTAGAAAGCATCCAACAATAGCCTTTAACTTTGAGGAGAACAACCCCTCTTTCTGCTGAGGTCATACATCATACAATAGAACCGAATTGAAGCCGAAGACCTATTCGAGGTCAAGATCGATATTCTCAAGGTCATGTCTGGCCTTGATCCGGAAGGAGATTGGACGGGACGGGAAGCTCGGGCCCTCGAGAATCTGCGTATCACCACGGGACAAGTCTCCTTCGGATTCTGCAGTATAAATTTTTTTTTTTATAAGAATTCTGCAGTATACCTTTGTAAGCTCTAGGAGTTGAAGTTCATATTTTAACTGCAGTCAACGCCTAATCAGATCGACCGTTACTGCTCAAAATCTTAACTCGAAGTAGGGGCCCCTGTGGAGGGAATATAACTGTTTCCCCTCATGTTCCATCAACAGGCCACGTGGCATGAATCTACTTGGATGTTATCTGTTGTCGTCTTCCCACTTAATAAAAATTCTGGAGCTGACATGTTAATTCCATCTCGGAATAGTCTCTCATCTTTCTCTTATCAAGACCTATATCCTTTACATACAACTAGCTTAATCAGTTGGGATGTCAACCTTATACTTGCAGTATTTTGGTATTCCTTGATGCCCTACTCACCTCTGTCATCTCTATGTTGATCCTCGAGGGAGATTGCTCACTAGATCCTTGAACAATACCCCTCACGACTGCTGTTGGAGCTATAGCAGTGCTGACTTGCTCTTTCTATTTTTTCGCGCCTTTTCCTCTTGTTCTGGCTTAGCTAGCCAAGCGGTTATCCTCTTCCTAGTCATTTGGTTTTTGTCTTAGGTTGAGTCTCTGAAGAGGAGAGCTTTTGATTATCCTTTCTGTAAGAGATCCCCACCCATTTTTCTTCTTTATATGGAAGTTAGTTATACTTTTATCATTTGAGGAGTCACTCCTAAACACCCCCTCCCGCACCCTACTGCTTTCGCAACCTATATTGCAGGTTCGTCCCATAGGTACTGTGGTGGTGGTAGGATTAAATTTCCTCATAAAAAGCCTTTCATCGTCTAAGATAGCTAAGGGCAATGTCGTGTCTTACTATTTTCTATTTTCGACGCAGGATCCATTTACTAGCCATCGTTTTTGCTTTGCATTTTTTTTTTTCTGCATTTTATGTTCCTATTTTTCCTATGATCTCCTTTGTGAATCTAATATTCTCCCCTGCTGTCTTTTTATTATCTTGAGCCAAGGGTTTTTGGAAACAACCTCTCTACCCTTTTGGGGTAGGGGCTAAGATCTGCGTTCGTACACACTACTCTCCCCAGACCCCACTTGTGGGATTTTACTGGGTTGTTGTTGTTGTTGTATAAAAAGCCTTTCATCCTGCATCTCAGAAAATAATTTTAGGCGCTCAAGGATGTTTCTGTTCAAAGTTGGGATGTATTCGCTCCGCTGTCAGACTGGCAGGCTTTTCAAACACTTCCAAGTCAAGCTCAAAGCTCTGTTTTCCTACTGTATTTTCTCATACAAAGTCCTTACATGAATATTCCACTCCTCTTAAGCAATTGCAGTGATTTCCTTCTCTTCCACACTTTTAACCACTTCTTTTAGTGCCTCTCTTTCTGAGATTATGTTTAGACCAAATAAAATGAAACCCACAAGTGTTATTTGAGGGTTCTGCTATTTTGCTAGGTGCTCAGATTTAGTTCATTTGTGGGCTTAAGTATGTGATTTGGCGATGAGCTGTTAATGGTCAGCTGTGGCAGTTGTCAGTAGATTTTATAGGAAATAGATGGAAAAATTGAGAAGAACAGAAAAGAAAGCAGGTTCTTAGTACAAGTTGCGTGGATACTTTTCTTGATGAAAATCAGATTAGGGATCAGGGGATGGAGGAGCAGGCAGACAGATAAATATGCGATTGATCTCTATTTTTAGTTTCTGAGAGGAGGGTAATTTATACTCAGTAGTTAGGTAGCGGTAGGAGAGTTCCCTTATGGTGGGACAGATTGTTCTCGAATTCTAGGTAGCATGTTCTAAAGTCACCAGAAATATGTGTAGTATTGGTTGTTGACATCCCCCACACGCGGGCGCGCACACACAGGCGTTTTAACTTGCCCATCGCAAAATTTTGTTAAGAGTTTCAAGCTCTGATATCATGTTTTATCGGAGGCGGTCGCACAGAATTTTTACTTCCTACATTACATGGATTGTACAGATATGTGGTTCCTCCCATTCCTGGCTCTGGTGGCAGTGATCTTTTCCCTGGGCCTGGTGCTGGAGTTTACCCAACCAGGTTTGATATCTTTTTGTATTTTCCCCCCTCATGTTGAATGGCACTTGCCAGTTGGTGTATTCTGATTTGTTATACATGCTAATCTTGTCTTTCCACCATCCCTTTTCTGTCATTGTAGAGGCGGCCCAGGAGGTGGGAGCATGCTTGTAGGTGTGTGACAAGTTTTGTCTTAGTTCAGATAAGGAAGTCCTAATTTTGTCTTTTGCCAACTGAGCTCTTTATGTTGTATGATGCAGGGCCTAATGACCCTCGCTTTTTTGGTGGAATGGGTGGGGATCCTCGTTTACCTGGAGGACTGCCGTAAGTCTTTCTCTTTCTCTCTCATTTCAAAGGTGGGAAGTGCATATTGTAAGATTGATTTTATTTGGTCTTTTCAAACAGGGGTGTTCCACCAGGTGCTCGTTTTGATCCGTATGGACCACCAGATGTTCCTGGCTTTGAGCCAGGTCGCTTTATCAGGTACTTTGATGCATATCTCCTGTCGGTTAGTTATAGGCAGAGGCGGATCCATGATTCGAAGGTTGCGGGTGCCAACATATTATGCATACAGTATACATGTCACTATCTACAAAGACAGATTAGTAATAATAGATCGGTTTGGTTAGTTTTTTGTTAATTTGAATAGACATTTCATTCACAAAGCAAATAAGTTCGATTTTAGTTCAACTTTTTAAAATAAAAATGCAAAAGAAAAATAACATTTCATGAAAGAGTGCCTCCAATATAAAAACTTGCTTAAAGAGTAGCTTAACTACTATGTATTCTTTGACTAGATTAATTTACTTGTATTGTTCTTGAATTGATCTTTTTCATTTTAATTGTTGATTTATACGATAATTATTTTCAAAGAACAACCTTCAACATTCAACCTATGATATTTGACTCAAAACGACTATTAATTTTCAAAACCAAATAGAAGATATTGTTCAAATTATACTCTAATACATAAATTAATATTGTTTTACTAAAAAGAAAGAAATTATACGCTACTTAAAATCAATTCAAATTACTTATTGAAATAATTGCTCATAATGATAGAAACAAAATGAGGACTTAAAGTTAAAAAAGTGAAGAAGAGAGATTTAGCAAATGAAAGGAAGAAAAAAAGGAGGGCGAGAACCGAAAAAGAAGGAAAGGAGCTGAAAATAAGGAAAACCTTAATAAGGAGAAAAACAGGAAAAAGAATAGAGTCGAACTTGCATTCATGAGGCCGAGGACATCCTTCAGAATGGACATTGAACCATTGGCACCCGCGTCCACTTTGTGACTTTTGGGTGCCACTCAATCAATATATATGTTTTTTCACAGAGATATTATGTACATAGTAAGGATTTTAGTGAAGCAAGCGGGTGGCGTGGCCCCCCTACCTCATAAGGTAGATCCGCCCCTGGTTCTAGGTGAAATTCTCTTCTTCCCATCTAGTGTTTACTTGTTAGATGTAAACAAAAAATTGATATAGCAACGCTTAACTATTTATTTAGGTGCCTTATGCCTTTGTCCTTGAAAAACTAAGTGTACATATCAAGTGCTCTTCTATTGGGTAAACACGACGTAAAAATCTGTTGTTTGCAAATTATTTTGTCGAGTGAAAATAATCCAGCTTTGCAAGTTGCTTCTGGAAAAGGAAACAAGTTATTTCAGCTCTGCGACTTGTGTTTCTTTGTTCCTCTCTACTAATTTCATTTTAAAATTACATGCAGGGACCCGAGGAGGCCGGGAGGTGGAAGGCCTCATCCAGATCTGCCGCATTTTGGTGGCGATTCTGACTTTATATAGGAGTTGTGTGACTTTTGTGTTGTGAAAGACAAGTTAGATACATTCACTTTGGTGTTCCTTTTTTCCTTCTTTCTCACTGTTTTGTTCTCCTAGTCTTTGTATATTGCGGATTTAGTGCTTGGTTGGTTAACGAGGTGTATATATGTCTTGGCAGCTTTAAATATATCTACCATACAATTTCGTTGGCCAGGATTCATGTTACTTGGTTTTGTTCATATTCTCACTGATTTGCATGGTGTTGTGACATACTTTTTGTCAATATGCTGTCTTCTAGTGGCTTATCGCTCCATTAATTGGTCTAAGCAAAATTCATTTAGTTATGCTATCCAGAAGGGAAGTAACTCTTTCTTAACTTTGAGAAATCTTACGTGTAGTAATCTGCCCTCCTCATTGAACTCTTGCTGCAATTCTATAAGATTTTTCTGCCAATTATCGTTTGAGGATACTGCTTTTGAAGACAACTTCAGCTAAATTGCCAAGAGGAATTGCTAGTAGTGGACTTGGCTGTAATATTCTCAAAGCTCGATAAGAAATCGAACGGGCATTCAAGCATTTTTGATTTGACTTTGTATACGGTTGGTTCTCCTTCATGAGTAAGAACGAGGACGGGGCAATTGCATCTATACCCGTTTTTTGTGCCACATTTTAACCTATGCCCGCTTTGCAAAAAAAATTGCAAGCGTACCCGTTTTTTCGCATAACTTCAGCACACGGGGCTGAAGTAGCAAAGGCAATCACATAAAACTTCAGCATTTTAGTAGCCGGGCCTGAAGTTCAGCTCTAGAGCTGAAGTTTTTGTTTTGTAACTCGCGAACTTCAGCTCTAGAGCTGAAGTTTATAAGCTTTTGTTTAGTAACTGGGAAACTTGTCTTTGTAACCGGAAAACTTCAGCTCTAGAGCTTAAGTTTTCAAGTTATAAAATAAAAACTTCAGCTCTAGAGCTGAAGTTTTCCAGTTATAAAATAAAAACTTCAGCTCTAGAGCTGAAGTTTTTGTTTAGTAACCCGGAAACTTCAGCTCTCTAGAGCTGAAGTTTTTCAGTTATAAAGGGAAGCTAAAGTTTTTTAAAAAGTGGGTACGGATGCAAACAAAAAGATAAAGCGGCTACAGGTTAAAGAGGGGCGCCCAAATAGGACGCCCCGTGCAATTTTTACAACGAGGACGGGCATAAAAACCAACATCTTAAATAAAAATATAAAAAAAGAAGAAGTTAAAGAGAAGACTTCGTAGAGCAGAGGAAAACAAAACGACAAACGGCGTAGAAAAGATATGAATAAAATTAAATATGTTTATTACCATCCTGATGGGAAGCTTTAGCAATTTTGGGCTATCAATTCTTCGTGCAATTTCGGCAAAATCAATAGAAAATGAAAAGAAACCAACCGCAGAACAGCTTGTGGGCGTGCCAGGAGTGACTATCGGGCATGACTAGAAATCATGTGGGCTCTGCCCGCGCAGGTTTTTGTCCATTTCTTGGATTAAATCATTTGTTGTCATCTTTCTGAATTTACTGCATATTTCGCCCTTTGTTCTTAGTCATTCCAATATATATTCACTACTAATTGGAGCATAAAGAAAATTTAATTTCCTGTCATTGGAGTGTGTGAAAATGATCAATCAGATATGATGAATTGATTGTTAACTTAAGTTAGATGACTATAATAAATTGAGAAATCAATAGAGATTATTAATTTCTTAATAGTGCCAAATCCAACCTCCTCGAACACTGTACTTCGTTAATTTGGATTAATAATAACTCTTATATTTTGTTCCTAAGGTGACCTAAAAAACTGTAGTGCACGAGTTTAAACTCCAGTGAGAGCTATACGTGTGTGTTTTTTTAGGTGGGGGTGACGGAAAATTATATCTCGATTAATTTTTTTTATTATTACTAATACTTTTGGGGTTTCTAGGGAAAAGACTTTACACAAAACATAAGAGCTTTAGCTAGATGATAAGCTAATTAGTTTGCAAGGCGAACGAAATTATAATCAAGTGGAGTATAAAAATTCTATTTATTTGTAGGTATATGTGTATTAGTACAAGTAGGGGTGTTCATAAAAATCCGAAAAACCGAATCAAATCGAAAACCAAACCAAACCGACCAAAAAACCCGATACTTTTTGGTTTGGTTTGGTTTTGTTTTTGAATTTTAAAAACAGATTAAATTTGGTTTGATTTTGGTTTTAATCAGAAAAAAACCGACCGACTATAGGAGTAGCTATTTCAAATTTATTATTACACCTATATATATGTATATTATTATACAAAGTTTCAAAAAATTTATGGTAAATGTTAATAGTTTGCACTTTTAATATAGTTCTTTACCTTTACATTCTAGTTTGATTGGTACTTTTCTTTTGTTTAGTGTAAGAATCTATTTCGTATTAAAATAACATATTTTTAATTAAGTTCTTAAATTATTCATCACTATTTGATTCAATTATCATCAATATATTTTAGTAAATAATAGATTTCTCAAAGGGCAATTGATTTGATAGTGCTATATTGAAAATATGGTCGCCGAAATATGTGTTTGGTAGTGTATGTCTTATATTTAAGAAGAAACCGACAAATAACCGAAAAAATCAAAAAAACGACATAAACCGAATCGAGAAAAACGACTTAATTGGTTTGGTTTGGTTCTAATATTTAAAAAACCGACTTACTTGATTTAGTTTCTTTTTAGTGAAAAACGGATCCAAACCGAACCATGAACACCCCAAGTTAGGGGGGCCTAGAAGGGCGGTTTCATCTAGAAAACCAACTACTATAAGAAAAGGAAATTTCCTACGAAGTTAATAAACAAATAATTACGTATGAACATTGGACCTTTTACGAAACGTGTGGGTCGGGATTTTCTGTCGTATTGTACACTCTCTCATGCTCTAGAAGCCCATATTCTACCTTTCATGTACCTTTCAAGTTTCAATCAAAGTAGAGGAAAACAGCCATCTTTCTAGATTTTAAAATGACTTTTATCCATTGCTTTATTTAAACTCACTTTCCTTTAAATTCTACATAAGGAACATCTAAGAACCTGCATATATACAATTTGTCTTCTGCTTTTATAATCATTAGCGTATAATAGGTTGTGTTTCCCAAAGTCTGAAACCAAAAGAAAAAACATAACATGCCATCATTTAAGGTTTATTTGCTCTTGCTATCACTTTTGGTTAACAATTTCTCATTCCTAGAAAAATCAAGATTTGGACTTGCTGATGCTGCAAGACCACTTTCTATACTATCCCAGAATAGTAAGTTTTCCTCTTCAGTAGAGTATTTGAAGATGTTTGAGGCTCTTGGAATGATTTGCAAGTGCTGTGATGGTGTAGATTCTACAGAAGGAAGAAAGCAAGATTTGTGTAGTGCTACTTGGGCTGGTTCTTGCTCCAATCTTCAGTGCTTTCCTTGGAAATTCAAATGATGCTCTGATGTATTTTGATTTGTGTACAAGAGGCTTTTTGCTTTGTATATATACTATTCATAGAGATCATTCATTAACCACGCTGCTGGCCAATTCTTTTTTGCTTATTCCATTTATCATTCCTACTTATAGTTTACTGGCTCAATTTGTCACGATCCGGATTTCTCACCTTTGGGATTGTGATTGCGCCTAATCTTTCAAAATGCTAGGCAAGCCAACAGATAAAGATTTAAATACGCTAACACTAACCAATTCAATAAATAGCAGTAAATTTAAACCAAGACAGATTAAACGAGTGCAGAAACTCATAATAATCCAAGTACTAATACATGACTACCCAAAATCTGGTATCACAATTCACGAACTTTTAAGAGTCACTACAAACACTGACTGAAAGAAAAATACAACTGTCTTTGAATTAAAGTAAAAACAGTGAACTGGAATAACCGGAAGAGGACTCCAGGGTTTGCGAACGCCGGCAGATCTACCTTGGGTCTCCTGTTGGACTGAAGGCAGTGCCTCCACTCGGGTCAACACGGTCCTGTACCGAAATCTGCATAGGAAGTGCAGAGTGCAGTATGAGTATAACCGACCCCATGTACTGGTAAGTTCCCAGCCTAACCTCGGCGAAGCAGTTAAATAACATGAGCCTAGGACGCGACAATAACATGAACTTTTGCAGCTAAATCATATACGAGAAAATAACAACGATTGGAAATTAAGCAGATAATAACGGGAATGGGAAAAACATGCTGAGGAGAATATCAAATCCTGAAAATAGTACAGTAAAGTAAATAACGTGCTTTGCACCAACGAAAGTAATAACATAGCAAACAAGTGCACGACATTACCATTCGTGCTTTTACTCTTGTCCTCGCCATAAGAAACAATAGAAACGGCACGGCATCATCATTCGTGCTTTAAATCTCTTATAACATGGCACGACATCACCCTTCGTGTATTAACTCTCTCATAATATGGCACGACATCATCCTTCGTGCATTATCACTCACTCACAAAATATTGTACGACATCACCCTTCGTGCTTTAACACTCTCGCTTACCAAGATAATGAACAATAACAACAGGGAGATAGAATTTTCAAGAACCAGTCTTCAACATTTAATTCCACAATATCAGCCTCAACTATGAGTTAATACTCAATCAATACCAAATTTCGTCAAGCATGATAAGAGTTGCTCAACACATGGAATAACGAGTGTAAACATGAAATATATGATCAAATAGTACAATAGTTACAAGAATAAGACTAACTCGCATGCAATGACTCGACAACAATGTATAGGTACTCGTCACCTTACCTAAACGTTGTACTCAATATCAAAACACGTAGCAAATAGACAAGTAATACCTAATCCTTCAAGTCAGGGTAGACCTAACACTTACCTCGCCTCCGCGGGCCACTCAAAGCTCAATCACAGCTTTTCCCTTCACATAAACCTCCAGACCAATAAAATCTAGAAAATTAGCAACCAAACGATTCAATTTAAGCCTTAGGAATGACCCACGATAGCAAGGAATTCAATTTAAGTTATTTTTAAAAAAATGAAAAAAGTCAACACCCAGGCCCTCTTGGTCCAAACCCAAAATTTAGACCAAAAACCGATTACCCATTCACCCCCGAGTCCGGATATACAATTAGTTTTGGAATCCGACCTCAATTTGAGGTCTAAATCCCCAATTTTTGAAATTCCTAAGTTCTACACGAAAATTCCCAATTCTACCATGAAAACCTTAGATTCTAGGATAAAATCTTGTAAAAAGAAGTAAAAGAGTGAAAGAAATGAGTTAAGAATCACTTACTTATGATTTGGGGAATAAGAAGTGTTTGGAAAATCGTCTCTTATGTTTTAGGGTTTGAAAAATTAAAGAATAAGTGAAAAGTACCGCTTATATAGCACTCTTTGATCCTCACTACGAGGTTCGCAAAATACCATGCGCGACTGCAAATCTCCATCATGGTCCATAAATTTCCCACCGCGGTCCGCGAATTTCCCTCCGCGGCCGCACTTCCAATATCCGATACCTGCAACTTTGCAACTATCCAACACCAGATTTTTCCAATTTTACACATTCCATAGCCTATCCGAAACTTATCTGAGACCTCAGGGCTCTAAATCAAACATGCGCACAAGTCAACACTTCATATGAACTTGCTCGAGCAATAAAATTGCCAAAATAACACCTAGAACTATGAATTTAATACCAAATTTCATGAAATCTTCAATAGAGGTTTAAAACTTCTAACTTTGCAACCAAATGTCCGAATCATATCAAATCAGTCTCGTTTCTCACCAAATTTTACAAATAAGGTATAAATATCATAACAAACCTATATCGAGTTCCGGAACTAAAATACGAGCCCGATACCAACAGATCAAATTTTAAATTGTTACGTTTTCAGCCTTTTCAATTTTCTTAAAAAATTTATTTCTCGGGCCACGGACCTCAGAATTCAATTCCGGGAATAAGCCCAAGTCCCATATTTCTCTACGGACCCATCGGGATTGTCAAAATACGGGTTCTGTTCTGTTTACCCAAAATGTTGACCGAAGTCAACTAAAATCAATTTTGAAGTCAAATATTATTATTTTTCTCAATTTCCATATAAAAGCTTTCCAGAAATATGCCCGGACTGCACACGCAAATTGAGGAGAAATAAAAATAGGGTTTGAATGCCTCTAAAATACAAGATGACCTTTCGGATCATCACATTCTCTACCTCTAAAATAACCGTTCGTCCTCGAACGGACATAGAAAAGTACGTGAGCTAGGGAAAAGATGGGGATATCTGCTCTGAATATCGGACTCGGACTCCCTGGTACCTCCCTTAACATGCTGGACTCTCCACTGCACTCGAACTGAAGGATAACTCTTCAATGTCAGCTGACGAACCTGCTAGTCTAGAATAGCTACTGGCTCCTCCTCGTAGGTCAAATCCTTGTCCAACTGGACAATGCTAAAATCTAATACGTGGGACGGATCGTCGTGATACTTCCGAAGCACAGACACATGAAACACTGGATGTACCACTGATAAGCTTGGTGTCAACGCAAGTCTGTAGTCCACCTCTCCCACTCGATCAATAATATCAAAAGTCCCGATGAACCTAGGAATTAACTTACCCTTCTTCCCAAATCTCATCACGCCCTTCATGGGTGACACCCGAAGTAACACTCTCTCTCCGACCATGGATGCTATATCCTGAACCTTACAGTCCGTATAACTCTTTTGCCTGGACTGAGCTGTAAGAAACCTATCCTGATTGACCTTAACCTTGTCCAAGGTATCCTGCACTAAATTTGTACCCAATGACCGAGCCTCCCCGGGCTCAAACCACCCAACCGGCGATCAATACCGTCTACCATATAATGCCTCAAAGGGAGCCATCTCGATGCTCGATTAATAACTGTTGTTGTAGGCAAACTCCGCTAGGGGTAAGAATTAATCCCAAGAACATCTAAAGTCAATAACAAAGGCGCGGAGCATATCCTCCAAGATATGAATCGTACGCTCAGACTGTTTGTCCGTCTGGGGATGAAATGTTGTGTTCAACTCGACCCGCATTCCCAACTCAGGTTTTACCGCCCTCCAGAAATGTGAGGTAAACTGCGTACCTTGATAATAAATAATAGACACGGGCACACCATGAAGACAAACAACCTCACGAAGATAAATCTCCACCAACCGCTCCGAAGAGTAAGAAACTACCACAAGAATGAAATGCGCTAACTCGGTTAGTATATCCACAATAACCCATACTGCATCGAACTTCCTCTGAGTCTGTGGGAGTCCAACAACGAAATCCATAGTGATATGCTCTCACTTCCACTCAGGAATCTCAATCTTCTAAAGCGAACCACCAGGTCTCTGATGCTCGTACTTTACTTGCTGACAATTTAAACACCGATAGACATATTTAATAATATCCTTCTTCATCCTCCTCCACCAATAATACTGCCACAAGTCATGATATATCTTAGTGGTTCCCGGATGAATAGAATACCGGGAACTGTGGGCCAACTCACAGATCCCATCCACATTAGGAACACAAATGTGACCCTGCATCCTCAAGACTCCATCATCTCCAACCGTAACCTACTTGGTATCACCGTGCTGCATTATGTCCCTACGGACAAGCAAATGAGGATTATCATACTGCCGCTCCCTGATACGCTCAAACAAGGACGACCGAGAAACTGTACAAGCTAGTACACAACTAGGCTCACAAACATCCAACCTTACGAATTGATCGGCTAAATCTTAAACATCCAAAGCAAGCGTACTCTCACCGACTGGAATATATGCAAGGTTGCCTATACTAGCTGACTTCCTACTCAATGCGTCGTCCACCACATTGGCCTTCCCGGGATAATTCATGATGGTGATGTCATAATATTTCAATAGCTCCAACCACCTTCTCGGCTGCAAATTAAGCTCCTTTTGTTTTGAAAAAATACTACAAACTATTATGATCCGTGAACACCTCACATGACACGCCATATAGATAATGCCTCCAAATCTTCAGTGCATGAACAATGGGTGCTAGATCTAAGTCATGAACTGGATAATTCTTTTCATGAATCTTTAACTGTGGGAAGAATATGCAATGGCCTTGCCACCCTGCATCAACACCGCACCAAGTCCAATACGAGACGCATCATAATACAGGGTATAAGGTCCTGAATCCGTGGGCAACATTAACACTAGTGTCGTAGTCAAAACAGTCTTGAGCTTCTGGAAGCTCTCCTCACACTCGTATGACTATCTGAATGGGGCACCCTTTTGGGTAAACATAGTCAGCGGGGCTGCTATAGATGCAAACCCCTTCACAAACCGGTGGTAATAACCCGCTATTCCCAAGAAACTGTGGATCTCAGTAGCTAATGTGGGTCTGGGCCAGTCCTTGACTGCCTTAATTTTATTCGGATCCACTTGGATACCCTCTACCAATACAACATGACATAAGAAAGCAGCTGAACTTAACCAAAACTCACATTTTGAAAACTTAGCATATAATTGGTTGTCTTCCAGAGTATGAAGAACGGTCCAAAGATGATGCTCATGCTACTCTCGATTGAGGGAGCAGATCAAGGTATCATTAATAGAACCAATCAAGAAGGAATACATATAGGGTTTGAGCACTCGGTTCATCAAATCCATGAACATTGTTGGGGCATTTTTCAGTCCAAATGACATCACTAAAAACTCATAATGCCCATACCGAGTCCGAAAAGCTGTCTTAGGGAGATCAGATGCCCTAATCCTCAATTGATGGTAGACAAACCTCAAATTGATCTTTGAAAACACTTTGGCACCCTAAAGATGATCAAATAAGTCATCAATCCTCGACAATGTTATTGGCCCAAGAACATGTGAAATTTTAAAGATTGACAAAAGGACTCAGACATGGAACATGTCCATCTTGTGAAGCACAGTTATGATCAATCTATACACGTGAGATGCACGTGGAGGAGATAAATCCTAC
Organism: Nicotiana glauca; assembly: GCA_026770625.1. Taxonomy (NCBI): domain Eukaryota; kingdom Viridiplantae; phylum Streptophyta; class Magnoliopsida; order Solanales; family Solanaceae; genus Nicotiana; species Nicotiana glauca. The sequence continues at coordinate 130,796 of MU710688.1, read as the reverse complement.
TGATCAAGCAATAATATCTACTGATCTGATTGAAAAGGTTGCATATTGGATAAGGAGAGAAAGTCTTCTTATATGAAGAGAACACAATCTAGGATGAAGATAATGTTAGAGTTTGAGATCATCATGAACTCTTCCACGATAGAAGAGCAACAATTGAATCCCAGTCAAACTTTGATTACTAACCTATTAAATATCAGTGTTGTTCTCTTTTACAAGCAATGCGCATACGCAGAAGATAAACTTAAATTGAGAGCAAAAGAGCAAGACGATTTTACAAGCAATTTATGTGTGATTTGAGTGTGCACTCCTAAAGCTACTGGAGCGAGATAGAAGAACCAGTTCCAAGTGTCTATCTTTTACTCTAGTTCAATTGTAGTAGGTGATTTTATATTGTACCTTTCAGCTTTCATACAAGCAATTGTATTAGGTACCTAGAGTATTTAAGTTAGAGTTAACTTGAAGTTATCGCAGAAGTTAAGGTTGTGTGCCACAACGGGATTAGAGTTAATCCTTGGGTTTACAAAGAGTTTTGTAAATGCTGTTTTGACTAAGTGATTTTAGTGGAAGTTTGGGAAAATCCTACTGCATAGTAGGTCATGGGTTTTCCACCTTTTGAGCCAGGTGTTTTTCACGTAAAAATCTCTGTGTTCTTTATTTTTAGTATTTATTGTTCAGCAAATAGTAGTGGCTGGAACACCTAGAAGAACCAGGTTCTTTTATAGTTTAGTTAAGCAAAAATTGGGTACCACACAAATCACCCCCATCTTGTGTGGTATTGACGCTTAAAACATAAATTGGTATTAGAGCGGGTTATCCTTGAAGAGGTTAACAACAATAACAACAACAACCCAGTATAATCCCACTTAGTGAGGTCTGGGGAGGGTAGTGTGTACGCAGACCTTACCCCTACCCTGGGGTAAAGAGGCTATTTTCAAATAGACCTCCGACGTCCTTCCATCCAAGAACTTCCCACCTTGTTCTTGGGGAGACTCGAACTCACAACCTCTTGGTTGGAAGTGGGGGTTGAAGAGGTTAACACCTTAGGAAAAGATCAAGATGAGTGCACCACCTGGAAACTGGGAAGGGCAATCCACTGCTAGGCCTCCACTCTTTAATGGTCAGTACTATTCCTGGTGGAAGAACAAGATGATAGATCATATCATAGGAGAAGACTATGAACTTTGGGACATAGTTACTGATGGTCCCCTGGAAACTAAAAAGAAGAACGCTGAAGGATGGATGTGCCAAAGACAAAAGCTGACTACACTGCTGAAGATTTGAAGAAATGAGAGAAGAATGCCAAGGCTAAGAAATGGTTTGTGTGTGGACTGGGTCCAGATGAGTACAACATGATTCAAAGTTGTACCACTGCCAAAGAGATATGGGACACGTTACAAGTGGCTCATGAAGGAACTCCTCAAGTAAAGAGATCAAGAGGAACACTGCTATATTCTCAATATGAGAATTTTACTATGAAGGAAGGAGAAATTATTCAGGAGATGTACACAAGGTTCACAACATTAACAAATGAACTTAAATCTCTTGGGAGAATTATCCTTGAAGAATACAAGGTTGAGAAAATCTTGACAAGAGTTTTACTAGTGACTTGGGAAAGCAAAATCACTGCTATTCAGGAATCCAAAAACATTTCTACCCTCAAGCTGGATGAACTAATTGGAAATCTCACTGCCTATGAACTCAGGAGGAAAACCATGAAAATGGATGCACCCAAGAAGGAAAGAAGTCTGGCTCTTAGAATAGCTGATGGTGCAGATCTGGAGGATGATGAAGTGGCTATGATCACAAGAGATTTCAAAAAGTACCTAATGAGAGGAAAAGGTTATTCAAGAGGTACAACAACCACGGGCTCCTGAGAAACAGACTAACGAGGGTTGCTACAAATGTGGTAAGACTGATCACATGATCAAAAACTATTCTTAGTGGGAAATTGAATGGAAGAAGGAAAGGGCTGAACGAAGGAACAGGAAGAAGGAACAGGTACAACCCAAAAGGAATAAAGGATCAACAAAAGCTATGGTTGCTGCTTGGGGAGAAACCTCAAACGAGGACTCAGAAGATGAAGCTGGAGATGAACAAGCACTTATGGCAATCAGAAAATCAGATGATGAACAAGAGGTAAGTGTCCTTCTTCTCAAAGACAAGATTAAATTTTTGTCTAAAGAAAAGTTATCTGAACTATTGCTAGACTTTATTGATGAGTCTGAGATAATTAACAATGAGAAGGATGATCTGTCTAGGGAGTGTGCAATCTTAAAAGCCAAGAACAAAAATCTAGAATCTAGGGCTAATGAGAGTGATAGTAAAAATGATGAGTTGAAGAACCAGGTTCTTGAACTTGACACCAGTGTCCTAGAGCTTAGGTCTAAAAATTTAAAATTGAAACTATGAACATGAAAGAAGAAAGCTGATAGCACACACCTCATCTTAGAAAAAAACTTAGGAAAAATGAAAGATGAATTGTACAGGAAGGATGAACAGATAAGAGTTTTAAAAGAAGACCTATGGAAGGTAAAACATGAACTAGACAGAACTTGCAGATGGAATAAGGCTTCTGATGCACTTTTCTGGCTACAAAAACATCACAGTAGCAACAAAAGAGGACTTGGCTATGAGACTCAAACACCTAAGTGGGACCCTAAAAGCAAGTACCTCACTCTTCCCGAAAACAAAATTTGCACTCACTGTGGCAAGACTGGTCATTACAAAAATGAATGTAATGCAAAAGAAAAGGCCAATCAAAAGAGCAAAGCCTTTGTTCAAGAAAAAAATAGGCTGCGTGGGTGGGCAAAAAGGAATTTGATTTACCCCTTTGCCTATAGAAAGGGACCCAAACTAGTTTTTGGGTTCCTAAGACTAACCCTTGATTTCTTTTTCTAGGTCCAAGTGAAGGGAAGCAGCCAAATATGGTACATGGATAGTGGCTGCTCAAAACATATGACTGGAATCAAGAACTAGTTCCTTTAACTTGAGGACTTCAAAGGAGGTAATGTCTCCTTTGGAAATGGGAAGAAAGGTGAGATCATTGGGGTTGGAAAGGTAGGTAAGACAGACTCTCGCTCCATTGAGAATTCCTACTTGATACATGGCTTAAAGTATAGCCTAATCAGTGTGTCACAACTGTGTGACAGAGGTAACCCTGTAGCATTTACCTCCACCAAATATTTTATGATTAACCTTACCACTGGCAAGATTATTTTGCAGGGAAAAAGAGTTAACAATATTTACATTGTAGATTTTTCCACTCTTTCAGAAAATGAACTCACTTGCTTAAGTGTATTAGATAATGATCCCCTCTTGTGGCAGAAAAGACTTGGTCACGCAAGTCTGAATCAACTTAACAAATTAGTCTCCAAGGACTTGGTGATAGGGCTACCTAACATCAAGTTCAAGGAAGACAAAGTTTGTGAGGCCTGTGTAAGGGGGAAGCAGGTAAGATCATCCTTTAAAAGCAAGAAAATGGTAAGTACAACCAGGATGTTGGAACTGGTTCATATGGATCTCTTTGGTCCAATGAGAACATTGAGCAGATGTGGTAAGAAATATGTGATGGTACTTGTTGATGATTATTCAAGGTTTACTGGGTACTATTCTAAACATATAAAGATGAAGCATTTGACATGTTTACTGCTTTTGTTAGAAAGACTCAGAAACAATTAGGAAATCAACTTGCATCCATTAGGTCTGATCATGGAACTGAATTTGAAAATGCCAAGTTTACTAAATTTTGTGATGAGCATGGCATAGATCATAATTTATCTGCCCCTAGGACTCCTCAACAAAATGGAGTAGTTGAAAGAAAGAATAGGACTCTTGAAGATATGGCTAGGACTATGCTTCTTTATAGTAAATTGCCTCATAGCTTCTGGACAGAGGCTGTAAACACTGCATGTTATATCATTAATAGGTGCATGACTAGATCTCTTGAAGAGAAGACTCCCTATGAGTTACTTAAAGGGATAAAGCCAAATATCCCATCTTAGGGCATTTAGATGTAAGTGCTTTGTGCACAATAATGGAAAAGACTCCCTAGGTAAGTTTGATCCCAGAGTGATGAGAGAGTATTCTTGGGATATTGTTCACATAGCAAAGCATATAAAGTATTCAATAAAAGAACCTTGTGTGTAGAAGAAAGTGTGCATATAGTGTTTGATAAAACTAACATTCTTTATGAGAGACAGGAACATAAAGATGAGGCTATTGGGATGGTAAGAGATTTGACTGAAGTCCCCGCACAAGTTAAAGTGGCACCAAAATAAGGAATATGTGATGAAACATGTTCTTCCATACAGGGAAACCTGACAGGGGGAACTGATCAAAGAGGAACTGAAAACAATACCCTAAAGGAACCTGTTCATGACCATGTTCCACAGCAACAAAACATGGGAGAAACATCTAGCAGAAATCAGTTGGTTGTGAAACGTCATAAGTATCAAAATTCTCATCCCATTGAGAACATAATTACTGATCCAAGCTCTGGAGTCAAAACTAGATCAAAATTAAAGAATTTGTATGCTTTTGATGATTTCCTATATCTTATTGAACCTAAAAATGTTGTTGAGGCTTTGCAGGATACAGAGTGGGTAAATGCAATGCAAGATGAACTCAATCAGTTTGAGAGAAGCCAAGTTTGACATTTAGTTCCAAGACCCAAGGACAGATCAGTCATTGGCACAAAATGGGTCTTCAGAAACAAACTTGATGAAGATGGAACTGTTACAAGAAACAAGGCAAGACATATGGTACAAGTTTACAGCCAAGAGAAGAGTATAGATTATGATGAGAGTTTTGCTCCTGTTGTAAGACTAGAAGCAATAAGACTCCTCATAGCCTTTGCAACACATATGGAATTCACTCTTCATCAAATTGATGTCAAAAGTGCCTTCATAAATGGCTACCTAAAAGAAGAAGTGTTTGTAAGACAACCTCCTGGGTTTGAAAGCAAGGAATTTCCTGAGCATATGTACAAATTAGACAAGACTCTCTATGGACTCAAGCAAGCTCCCAGAGCATGGTATGAACGATTGTCAAAATTCTTGCTTGAACATGGCTACAAAAGAGGTAAAATTGACAGTACCTTGTTCTTGAGGGAAAAAGGCTTACAGATCAAACAAAGCCCAAATGGAACCATGATCCATCAGTAGAAATATGCAAAAGAGCTAATCAGAAAGTTTAAAATGGATTAATCAAAGGAAATAGACATCCCCATTGCAACTGCCACCAAATTAGACATAGATGAACCTGGTTCATCTGTTGATCAGAAGTTGTATAGGGGTATGATTGGTTCACTTTTGTATCTTACTACCAGCAGACCTGATATAGTTTTCAGTGTAGGGCTCTGTGCTTGCTTCTAGGCTAATCCAAATGAGTCTCACTTGACTGCTGTCAAGAGGATATTGAGATATTTTAAAGGCACTACTGATCTCTGTCTTTGGTACCCTAAAGGTAGTAATTTCAATATACTAGGGTATGCTGATGCTGATTATGCAGGTTTTCTTATGTATAGGAAAATCACCTCAGGTATGACTCATTTTCTTGGTTCATGTCTTGTATCATGGGCCACTAAAAAGCAAAATTCAGTGGCCTTATCCACTACTGAAGCTGAATATGTTGCTGCTGCCTCTTGTTGTGCTCAACTGCTATGGTTAAGCAGTAGCTGATAGACTTTGGCATTATAGTGGGTTGCATTCCTATATGATAACACTAGTGTTATAAGTATGACAAAGAACCCTGTTTATCATAAAAGGACTAAGCACATAGATATTAGACACCAATTTTTAAGAGATAACTATGAGAAAAGATTGATCTCCATAGAATTTTGTGCTACTGGTAAACAAATTGCTGACATCTTCACTAAAGCACTGAGTAGAGAAAACTTTGAAAGGAACATGTTGAAATTAGGGATAATTAAGATCACCTAATAGGGCAAAATCAGAAGGCAAAATGATTTTTTTTTGGCTAGGAACTCTGAACTTGCGTAAATACCTAGATTAATTCTTACTCAGCTTCATACTTTAATTAGTATACTCCTGTGACATATGTTAATATTACTCACTAATCTCTTACAAAATTTTCTCTATTATGGTAATTCGAGGCATGTTCAAAATAATTCTAAATGAAGAACCTGGTTCATCAGTATGAGTTCATATGAAATCTAAGGTATATTTTCTATACTCTACATAATTAGAAATATAAATATTTAAATCATGAGCAGAAGTCCTACATTTGTTAAATTTCTAGAAAATTTTATCCGTTAGCTTTGAACCTGTTCCGTCTGCCTAAAACTCTAAACCGAAAAAATTGCTTAAAATTAAGGAAAGATAAATCGATCATTCAAACCTGAAGTTTCAGGTTAATTAGACCTCTAATTGACCACTGATAAAGCTATCGTTACCCATTAAATGTATATCTCTCTTTAAATACACATCATTCCTCTGCCAACTCTATAATTCGAAGACCGTCATTTTTTTACTCTCTCTTACTATCTTCTTCTCCAAAATTCTAACTCCCTAAACTCAGAGATCATGTCTAACTCACAAGATAACCTTGAAAATCCTCCACAACATACTCCATCTGATTCGTCTCCCTCTCCTCCACCCATTACTACTCCTAAACCCAGGTTGAGAAGGGTTAAAATGCTTGCTCGAAAAACAGTAGCAACAGAAGCTCTTAGGAAGAAATTAAATGAGAAATTGAAGGCAAGCCAAGCCCTAGTCTCCAACTCCAATTCTGATTCTGAGTCATACAAATCTGCAAGTGAGGGGGAAGGACTTAGGTCTTCTGACTCTAAAAGGTCTCAAGAATCCCCTTCTAAGGTACATTCATCTGTGACTGAAAACCTAGAGACTAGGTTTGTTCTGGTTGGACCCATTAGGGATGTTGAATTGCCTGAGATATGAAGGAGTGGAGGTAAAAAGAATTCTGAAGAAAAAAAAGAGAGAGAGGGTGTATGTGATGAAGTAAGGGGAATTGGGAAAGGAGTGATTGATCAGTCACCCACTGCTGGACTGTCTTTATCTACTATATGTGGGGCTGAACAAGAACTTGAAGAAAAATGTGTCAAGAAGTCAGCGGGAAGTGATTCTAGGGAAGCGGATGAAGGGTTGGTTAACTTAAGCTCACAAAGAGATGAACCTGGTTCACCTATTGAAGAAACCCAAGCAAACATATTGAAAAAGGTTGGGGAGAGTTATAATCCAAAGAAAAGACGCTCTACCAGACCTAAAGCTCACAGTGCTCCCAAATCCTCTAAGAAGAGAAAGGCTTCCTCCCCAAAACCTACTAACTCTTCATTGCCAAAGGGTAGAGCCACAAGAAGCAGAGTGAAATAGAGTGAAGCTGATCTACATAGGGCTTTAGCTGAAAGTAAGAAAAAGAGAATGGATGAAGGGAATTGAAAGGTTGCAGAATCCTTAGAGGCTACTGAGGAAGAGGAGATGGAAGTAGTCTATCAAGAAAGGGGTACATTAGTGGAGGTTCCGACCCCCAATCCCAAAAAGCCCAAGACTTCCTCCGAAAAGTCTTCCTCTGTATCTAAGGCTGTTGAATCTACACTAGCCAAGAGAACAAGATCTGCAGTGAAAAACAAACAATCAAAATTTTTTGAAGATGAGGACTGGAGTGGAGGAGAAGAAGAAGAAGAAGTTGATTCTGAGAAGGAACAGGATAAGCTTGCCATGTTTGACAAAAGAAAGATCTTAAAAGGTAGACTGCTGAAAGACATGGTAGAACCAGGAATGATAAAATTGGTGGGTGCTTTAGCTGCTCAGGGACGGAAGGACATGGTCCTTTAGATGGATGGTAGGCTAGCCAGAAATATGCTAATTGAGTTTATGGAAAATGTTGCAGTTAAGGATGGCAAGGTTAGTAGCCTGGTGAAAGGTGTTCAAGTGCAGTTTGATGCAAAGAAACTGGGAGAGATCCTGGAGATACCCTTTAAAGGTTTTGATGACTATACAAGGCAAAGGTGGCCTTGCTTGGACTCCCTCCCTACTGATCTTGCAATTACCAAAAGGTTTTGTGATTTTAAAGATGTGAATGAAGCCAGGGTTGTGCAGAAAAGTGAAATGAGGCCTGAGCTTAAGGTCTTGTTTGAATTTGTTAACAAGTGTTTATTGCCCAGATAGGAGAGAAGACACATTGCCAATTAAATGGATCTAGTTCTTATGGAGTGCCTGGAAAGTGAAAGGCAAATAAATTGGCTTGCCTTCATCATCAAGCTGCTGGATAGGGTCATCAATGGCTCAAAGGCTTATGCTATCCCTTATGGCATTATTATGACTACTGTGCTGGATAGGTGCAATGTGCCTTTGAAGAAGTGGGAAATGGCCTTGAGCAAGGATCAATTTGGTGTCAATACTCTTCTTGCTTGTGACTATGCAGTCAATTCCATCCCAAATGAACCTGGTTCATTCCAGAAGGCACCCATCAACAGCAAAGTCAGGACTCTGGTTCAGGAATGTGCAGCCAAGGATGCTGAAATAGCTAGGCTCAAGGCTCGTTTGGCTGAGGTAGAATCTGAGAGGGATGGTCTCAGAATTGAGCTTGCCAAAGAAAAGGAGAAGAATGATGGAATTCTTCATAACATGCTGAAGCTTCTCCAAGCCCAAGCCCAAGCCCAACCCTCTAGTTTCTCCAAGCCTTAGGACTCCTAGCCTTTGTCTCCTGAACTTGTTCAGTACCTCAGTGACCCAGATTAGGGATTTTTCTATCTTTTTTTGCTCATGGTTTGAATGTTTTTCTTTATTTTTGTGGATTGTTGGTGGCAACATATCTCTGTCAATGATAACTACTATTTTGCTCTTGTTCAATGTTAATCTGTCCTTGATAGTTTAAATATGTTTGCTTGATTACTGATGATTAAACCATGATTGCACTTGCAGTTTCCCCAATGGCCATGCGTACTTAATAAAATCTGGGCATCACACTTTGTATGCAACTTTTCGATGATGCCAAAAGGGGGAAGAGATATTTTGCTTTACACATTCTGAAATAAGTGATATTTATAACCTAATTAACCTGTTCCTTGATGATAAGTGAATTTTCTAAGTTTGGTATTGATGGTTAAATTGAGTTCTTACAGGTTCCAAATAAGTAAAAAGCACAGAGTTTTTCATCATCTAAAAGGGGGAATTCGTTGGCCCAAGAACAGGTGAAATTTTGAAGATTGACAAAAGAACTCAGACATGGACCAGGTCCATCTTGTGAAACGCAGTCATGATCAACCTATACATGTGAGATGCACGTGAAGAAGATAAATCCTACTGATCAAGAATCAATATCTCCTGATCTGATCGAAACGGTTGTATATTGGATAAGGAGAGAAAGTCTCCTTATATGAATAGAACACAATCTAGGATGAAGATAGTGTTAGAGTTTGAGATCATCATGAACTCTTACAGAATAGAAGAGCAGCAATTGAATCCCAATCAAACTCTGATTACTAACCTATTAAATGTTAGTGTGGTTCTCTTTTATAGGGAATGCACATGCACCGAAGTTAAACTTAAATTGAGAGCAAAAGAGAAAGGTGATTTTGCAAGCAATTTATCTATGATTCGAGTGTGCACTCGTGAAGCTACTTGAACTAGATAGAAGAACCAGTTCCAAGTGTCTATCTTTTATTCTAGTTCAATTGTAGTAGGTGATTTTACATTGTACCTTTTAGCTTTAATAGAAGCAATTGTATTAGGTACCTAGAGTATTCAAGTTAGAGTTAACTTGAAGTTGTCGCAGCAGTTGAGGCTGTGTGCCACAACGGGATTAGAGTTAATCCTTATGTTTACAAAGAGTTTTGTAAATGTTGTTTTGGCTTAGTGATTTTAGTGGAAGTTTGGGAGAATTATACTGAGTATTAGGTCGTGGTTTTTTCACCTTTTGAGCAAGGTTTTTCCATGTAAAAATCTCTGTGTTCTTTATTTTCAGTATTTATTATTTCGCAAACAGTAGTGGTTGGAACACCTAGAAAAACCAGCTTCTTCTATAGTTTAGTTAAGCAAAAATTGGGTACCACACAAATCACCCCACCTCTTTTGTGGTATTGACGCTTAAAACATCAAATGTATACTTATTCTTGATGGTGACTTTGTTCAACTGCCGATAATCTATGCATATCCTCATCGATCCATCCTTCTTCTTTACAGACAACGCCGGTGCACACAGGGCGATACACTAGGCCTAATAAATCCCTTATCAAGCAAATCTTGCACTTGATCCTTTAATTCTTTCAACTCTAGTGGAGCCACGCGGTACAGAGAATAGAAATGGGATGAGTTCCCGGAGCCAAATCAATGTAAAAGTCAATATCCCTGTTGGGTGGCATCCCGATAGATCTACAGAAAATACCTTTGGGAACTCCGGAACAATTGGTACAGAATCCATGGAAGGAGCCTCTGCAATATAATCACGAACATAAGCCAGGTAAGCCAAAAACCCCTTTTCGACCATACATCACGAACATAATCCAGGTAAGCCAAAAACCCCTTTTCGACCATACACCGAGCCTTCATATAAGAAACAACCCTGGTGGTAGAATGAACAGGAGTCCCTATCCACTCTAGTCGAGGCAACCATGTCAAGGCTAAGGTCACTATCTTTGCATAACAGTCCAATATGTCATGATAAGGTGACAGCCAATTCATACCCAAAATGACATCAAAATCAACCATATCAAGAAGTAGAAGATCCACGCGAGTCTCAAGACCTTCTATGACAACCACATACAAACGATAAACACGATCTACAATGATAGAATCTCCCACAAGTGTGGATACATACACAAAATCACTAAAATAATCATGAGGCACAACCAAATATGAAGCAAAGTAAGATGATACATAGAAATAAGTAGATCCCAGGTCAAATAATACTGAGGCATCCCTACTGCAAACTAAAATGGTACCTGTGATAACATCGTCGGATACCTCAACCTCAGGCCTGGCTGGAAAAGAATAACATTGGGGCTGGGCCTCTCCACTCTGAACTACATCTCGACGACGGGCCCTATCTAGCTGGCCTCTACCTCTAGCAGCCTGACCTCCACCTCTAGCTATTTTACCCCTACCTCTACCTAGTTGAGAGGGCGGTGGAACACCTGATGCCGGGACCATGGCACGAGAACCCTGATGCTGAGAACTGTTCGATGCTAGAGGAAAAAACCTAGAAATGTGCCTCGGATCGCCACAAGTATAACAAGACCACCTTGAACTGACCCTGCTCTGGAGCGGAGGTGCACTGATAGGAGCTAGTGGTGCACTATAGGCTAGCTGGTCAGAATACTGCATATAAGGGCCAAGACCACATGAAGCACCGTGAGAAGTCTGAAGTGCTGAATGTAAAGGCCTGGGAGGGTGACCTATACCAAAAGAACCCCTGCCTCTAGATGAGGCACCACTGAATCCACTAGAATGACGAGGCCTCTCATCAGACCCCTAACCACTCCCCTAAGCAAAGACCATCTCAACTCGCCTGGCCACATTGGCTACATCCTGGAAAGAAATCTCGCTCTCTATCTCCTTAGCCATATGTAACTTGATAGGCTGAGCTAGTTCCTCAATGAACCTTCTTACCCTCTCCCTCTCGGTAGGAAGTATAATAAGAGTGTGATGGGCCAAATCAACAAACCTAGTCTCGTACTGAGTGATAGTCATAGAACCCTGTTGAAGATACTCGAACCGCCTGCGATAGTCCTCTCTTTGAGTGATCGGAAGAAACTTCTCGAGAAATAGCTGAGAGAACTAGTCCCAAGTCAAGGCAGGCGACCCAAATGGTCTAGTGAACACAAAATCATTCCACCATCTCTTGGCGAACCCTATCATCTGGAATACAGCAAAGTCGACCCCATTGGTATCCTCTATCCTATGTTTTGCAATACCTCATTGAAGCGATCAAGGTAATCATGTGGGTCCTCAGAAGCTTACCCACTGTAATGAATCGGGAAAAGCTTGGTGAACTTGTCCAACCTCAATAAAGCCTCATAAGACATAACTGATCCACCAGCGGCCTGAGCCACAATAACTGGCTGAGCTACTAGAGTCTGAAAATGAAGAGCCATCTGCTCCAGAGGGTGAGTAGCGAGAGTCTGGGCTCCTCCCCCAGCCTGAGAGACGACTGGTGCTACAAGAAATATTCCAGTATGAGCTACACTCTCCACAAGGCCCACTAGACGGACCAAATCATCCTGAAGCACTAGGGTGGCTATGAACCCATATAGGATATGAGTTGGTCCTGCTGGAACTGCCTGGGCTGGAACCTCCTCATCAAACTCTACTTGAGGCTCCGCCGCTGGTGCTGCTACTCGAGCTCTGGACTGAGCTCTGCCCCTACCTTGGCCTCTAGCAAGGCCTCGACCTTGTCCTCTACCCCTCGTAGGAGCTTCCACTGGGGGATAAGATGACTGATCAGCTAATAAAGCGATATGTGTTCTCGTCATCTGCAAAAGGACGAGATTACAAAGTTCAATTAGCATTAAGATATCAAATCATACGACATGGAAGAATACAAGTGAAATTTTTCCTAAACCCTATAGTCTCTAAAGGATAAGCATAGACGTCTTCGTACCGATCCCTCAGACTCTACCTAGATTGTTCATGAACTGTGAGACCTAGGCAACCTAGTGCTCTGATACCAACTTGTCACTACCCGAATTTCTCACCTTCGGGATCGTGATGGCGCCTAACCTTTCAAAATGCTAGGCAAGCCAACAGATAGTGATTTATATACGCTAACACTAACCAATTCAACAAATAGCAGCAAATTTAAACCAAGATAGATTAAAAGAGTGCGAGAACTCATAATAATCCAAGTACTAATACACGACTACCCAAAATTTGGTGTCACAATTCACAAACTTCTAAAAGTCACTACAAGCACTGACTGAAAGAAAAATAAAATTGACTTTGAATTAAAGTAAAAACAGTGAACTCGAATAACTGGAATGGGACTCTAGGGTCTGCGAACGCTGGCAGATCTACCTTGGGTCTCCTGTTGAACTGAAGGCAGCAAGTCCACTCGAGACAACACGATCCAGTACCGAAATTAGTACAGAAAGTACAGAGTGCAGTATCAGTACAACCGACCCCATGTACTGGTAAGTGCGAAGCCTAACCTCGGCGAAGTAGTGACGAGGCTAGGACGTGATAATAACATAAACCTGTCCAGTTAAATCATACACGAGAAAATAGAAATAATTGGAAGTTAAGTAGATAATAACAGGAAAGGAAAAAACACGCTGAGGGGAATATCAGATCCTAAAATAGTACAGTAACGAAATGCAGTAAATAACAGCTTTGCACCAATGAAAGTAAATAAGTGCATGGTATCACCCTTCGAGATTTTACTCTCGGCCTCGCCATAAGAAATAATAGAAACGGCATGGCATCACCCTTTGTGCATTAACTCTCTCATAACATGGCACGACATCATTCTTCATACATTAACTCTCTCATAACATGGCAAGATATTTTCCTTCGTGCATTAACTCTCTCATAACCTGGCACGACATTAACTTTCGTGCATTAACTCTCTCATAACATGGAACGTCATCACCCTTCGTGCATTATCACACATACGAAAAATATTGTACGGCATCACCCTTCGTGCTTTAACACTCTCCCGCACCAAGACAATAAATAATAACAACAGGGATATAGAATTTTCAAGAACTAGTCTTACTTCAACATTTAATTCCACAATATCAGCCTCAACTCTGAGTTAATACTCAATCAATACCAAATTTCATCAAGCATGATAAGCGTTGCTCAACACATGGAATAACGAGTCTAAACATGAAATATATGATCAAAGAGTACAACAGTTACAAAAATAAGACTAACTTGCATGACTCGACAACAACACATAAGTACTCGTTACCTTACCTATACGTTGTACTCAATATCAAAACACGTAGCAAATAGGCAAGTAATACCTAATCCCTCAAGTCAGGGTTAGACCTAACACTTACCTCACCTCGGCGGGACACTCAAAGCTCAATCACAACTTTTTCCTTCACATAAGCCTCCGGACCAATAAAATCTAGCAAATTACCAATCAAACAATTCAATTTAAGCCTTAGGAACTACCCACGATAGCAAGGAATTCAATTTAAGTCATTTTTGAAAAACGAACAAAAGTCAACACCCGGGCCCGCTTGGTCCAAACCCAAAATTCGGATAAAAAACCGATTACCCATTCACCCCAATCCCGGATATACAATTGGTTTTGGAATCCGACCTCAATTTGAGGTCTAAATTTTTAATTTTCAAAATTCCTAAGTTCTACCCAAAAATTCCCAATTACACCATGAAAACCTTAGATTCTAGGATAAAATCATGTAAAAAAAAAATAAAATAAAAGAGTAAAAGAAATGAGTTAAGAATCACTTACTTATGATTTGGGGAAGAAAAAGTGTTTGGAAAATCGCCTCTTATGTTTTAAGGTTTGAAAAATTAAAGAATGAGTGAAAAATCCCGCATGTATAGCACTCTCTGATCCTCACTATGAGGTTCGAAAAATACCAGGCGCGACTGCAAAATCTCCACCACGGTCCATGATTTTCCTACCGCGGCTGCGTTCCGTTACCGCAGTCCGCGAATTTCCCATCGCGGCCGCACTTCCAATATCCGAGACCTGTAACTTTGCAACTATCCAACACCAGATTTTTTTAAGTCTAGACATCCTGTAGCCTATCCGAAACTCACCCGAGCCCTTGGGGATCTAAACCAAACACACACACAAGTCTTAACACGTAATATGAACTTGTTCGGATGGTCAAATCACCAAAATAATACCTAGAACTACGAATTTAATACCAAATTGCATGAAATCTTCAAGAAAGTTTTAAAACTTCTAACTTTCAACCAAATATCTGAATCAGGTCAAATCAGTCCCGTTTCTCTCAAAAATTTATAGATAAGGTATAAATATCATAACGAACCTGTACTGGATTGTAGAACCAAAATACGGGCTTGATACCAACAAGATCAAATTCTGTAAATTGTTACATTTTTAGCCTTTTCAATTTTCTTCAAAAATTTATTTCTCAGGCTAGGTACCTCGTAATTCGATTCCGGACATACGCTCAATTATCACTTTTTTCTACGGACCCATTGGGATCGTCAAGACATGGGTCCGGGTCCATTTACATAAAATGTTGACCGAAGTCAACTAAAATAAAATTTTTAAGCAAAAAATTATTATGTTTCTCAATTTTTACATAAAGGCTTTTCGGAAATGCATCCGGACTGTGCACACAAATCGAGGAGAAATAAAATAAGGTGTTGAAGGCTTCGGAATCCCAAGTTGGGTTCTAAAATACAAGATAACCTTTCCGGTCATTAAACAATTAATCAGAATTCATGTAGGTCCATCAAGGGAGTAAAACACGTTCTTTACGAAGAAATTCTCAATTCTTATAGGTCAAATCCTAAAATTTTGGTTAAGAATGGAGGAAAACCTACCATGCTACCTATACATGGAAAGAATTGGAGAAGAAAAATACTCGGTAACTTTCCCTCCTAGTAAGCAAAGTGGAGTACGTGATAATACGCTGTCTGTATGATTCTTATATATAAAAAATGCAATAAAAATAGTGTGTGTGATTCTTATTGAAGCATATACTTGAGGTGGTGTAGAAAGTGCCATTTAGTAAAAATGCAAAAGTTGTAAGTTGACTCTTTCATTTATATTTTCACTCCAAAATGTCCAAAAAAGAGAAGAGAAAGCACTTTTGGAGTTTACTGGGGATATATATGTACCTGTACAACTCTTAGGATAAGGTTTGAAGTTCGAATTTTACTCCCAAAGAATGTAAACTTCTCTCTTGTTTTTCTTCCCTTTTTCAAATGACTTCAACCTCATAACTAATCTTAAAATGGGATTCTAAAGAAAATAAGAGTACATGAGCCTTTTTTAGAGCTAACAAGGAAATTTTTAAAAGTGTACGTTTACCCGTAAAAAATATAGTTAAATTTATATATGACGTTTATAGACATGTGAATAGGAATAATTTGATTAGTAAATTACAAAGAACAAAGAAAACTTCATAAAGTTACTTTAAGAAAGAACAAGCATGCATTTTAGATAAATTCCACCAGAACTAGGCCTAACAGGGAAGCTTCAACAAATGTCTTTTTGTACATAACTAAGGAAATGAGAGAAAGAGAAATAGCTTTGCTAATTCTTGTTGTTAGTACTTATAATGAGTACAAATGCTGTTATTTATAGTTAAATTTGAGGAGACAAAACCTTAAATCCCGCTCTCTTAAAGATGAATAAAAACCTATTCTGATGGCTGCATAACATTGGAAATAAATGCAGAGATATTATGTAATGGCTCTCCCTTTAATGCCATTTTCTTCAACCGATGCCTTTCTTTCAATTTTACTTCTCCGATCTTTGTGTCCTCAAAATTCACATAATACCTATCATATGTCTGTCTCCGATATTAGCCGACTGCTAAATCATCTCCATCCCGTCGCCATAACGTGTCTCCTCGAGAGACGTCCACCTGTAAACTCTAAATTTTACTAAATAAAAATAGTCCCCTTACCCTCCTGTGACTCAACTTGATGGACCCGGAAGTAGAAAAGACCTTCTCTTTTCTTGGGGAGGGGGGTGGGGGAGTTCTTGAGCGACTTTTGATGTTTGAAAGGACGTACATCTTTTTGAATTTAATGAGCCTGATACGTGCTTCTCCATGATTTGTCGAATAGTTTTGCCAGTTACCAAGATAATGATGAATTTGCTTTGTGAACCTCCTATAAACTTACCCTTATCATCACTTTTACTTTACTCTTTTCCAAATCTCTTCAGCAAATCCTTCAATTCTCTACAACTTCTCCTAACAAAACTTTCATTTTTTAACAACAAATTTTTCCGCGTCTACCATTACACTTTGATCTGTCTCATTATGTCTTCCACTATTTCCATCTACAGCAATCATCTATTGTCGTTAAACAATATGACCTCGCGATGGCCATGACTTCACCCCTTTCATCATTCGCCAGTGTCAAAGCTTGCATTGGCGGCGGGCCGTCCAAAAAAATAAATTCAAAAGTACTATGATGAGCCCCCTACCACGGGCATGATCATTCATAAAGAATGGTCTTTTATCAAGGATCTTCAAATCTAAAATACCTTTTTAATCCAAACAATGATAGAGATAGAGCGATCGGTGAGGTTTCTTCATCCATTCGGCCATCCACCACTCCTACTGTGAATGACGAGTGCGACTAGAAAAATATCGAAGTATTAGCCTCACTTGATGTGGAAAGGGTCACCTTTAGCAAACCAGAGTATATTTTTATTTATACGTACCCTTTTACCTCAGGCTTAGAAAGAAGATTATCCCTGTTATCCTTGAGTTTTACTAGAGTTACCAAGTTTGGCACAAGTGGGCCTGGCAATATGGCGTATGGTAGTATGTATCTGATATATATCTTACCACGCACAAGAAAATCTCACTTTTTCGCATCTAATCTATCTTTATGATCTCAAAATCTTTTGAGGTGGCATGATCAAACCCAATAACGTGGTCACAATGCTATCATCACCAGCTTGGACGCTGACAATGACCGTAGTTGGATGGAGAGATTCGTTGTCTTCGCTCCAGGGACCATTATATCCACATCAGAATCTCCAACTCATGAGACTTGAAATTATACCCATATGTTCTCTTAAATGCATACTTTTCTTTATCATTTTGATTTGTTCTTTCTTTTCAGCTATTCGCTACGTCCCCAAGTAGTTGAAGACCTACCTAAGTGGCTTCAAAATATTTCGGATAATTTTATGCTGGAATTACAAACATGGAAAGATATTTTAATAAAGAAAACCTAGAAGTGCAAAAATCACGGTGAGAATACCTTCATTCATCGTGAATTTTGTGTAGTTCTCTACTTTTTGCCTACATTTACCCTACTACTGTCAGGGCTACACCAGTGGTAGCGGTGACAACCCTTTTTGGTTTTTGGGTCGTGGTATTTTCTGTATTTTTCAGGGAAATTCTCGAAGTTGTTGGAAAAAAATTGGGCGCACGAGCACTAGCACTAGCACTAGCAAAGGAGAGCAACCTGGACGAGCGTCAACAAAGGGCGGTGGGAAGCGGTGCGTGAATGTACAATTACATCGAGTACTACAAATCAACATAGGTTTGGTTCTCGGGAATTGGTACCTCCCGTTATACTGTTTCCCTTTTGGTGTTGGATAAATTGATGTTACTTTAGTTCACAATAGTTAAATTATTCAACTAGTGTACTGGTAGTCACTTGTTTCCTTCTAGTTCGATTTGTTGTCCGTGGTGCACTAGCGAGTCTTCTGTAGATTTGTCGTAGGTGTAGTGGCTGCAGTCTGGGATGATAAATTAAGGGCATGTCCTCGAGTGGGGCAGAGTGTGGAGCAGAGGGTGGGGCTGGGGTCAGGGTGTGGGTCAGGAGGCAGGGGAGGTAGAGGGGGCAATGGGGCCTATAGGTTGAGAATCGGGCCGTGGAACATAGGTTCGCTAACGAGTAAGTCTATAGAGTTAGTGAAGATCCTTCAGAAGAGGAAGATTAATATAACGCGTGTCTAGGAGACAAGGTGGGTCGGATCGAGGGCGAAAAATGCAGATGGGTATAAGTTGTGGTACTCTGGGGTCCTGAGGGGTAAGAATGGAGTAGGTATCCTGGTAGATAGCCATCTTAGAGAGTCGGTGATAGAGGTCAGGAGAGTGAATGATAGACTAATGAATATTAAATTGGTGGTGGGTGAGTGTACTTTAAATGTCATTAGCGCGTACACGCCGCAAGTAGGCCTGGATATGGAGATTAAAAGGCACTTTTGGGAGGGGTTGGATGACATCGTTCGTAGTATTCCGCCTTCTGAGAGGTTATTCATAGGAGGAGATTTCAATGGTCATATTGGGTCGTCTGCAGGTGGTTATGCTGAGGTGCATGGCGGCTTTGGTTTTGGGGAGCGGAACGGATGGGGCACTTCGCTGTTGGAATTTGCCAAGGCATTCGATCTAGTGATTGCGAACTCAAGTTTTCCGAAGCGGGAGGAGCATTTCGTTACTTACTAAAGTTCGGTGGCGAAGACATAGATTGACTATCTCCTTTTAAGGAGATGCGACAGAAGGTTGTGCGAGGATTGCAAAGTTATTCTAGGCGAGACCCTTACAATGCAACATAGGCTTTTGGTGATGGACATTGTTATTATAATAAGAAGGAAGCAGAGGTCAGTACGAGACCGCCTGAGGATTAGGTGGGGTGCCTTGACTAAGGATAAAGCTCAGGAGTTGGAAGGAATGTTATCGGCAATGGGAGCTTGGAGAAGTATTGGGGACGCAAATACTATATGGTCGACGACGACAGACTGTATAAGGAAGGCAGAAAGAGAGGTGCTAGGGATATCTTCGAGCCGCAGCGGTGGCCACAAAGGAGACTGGTGATGGAAAGTTGTACAAGGTAAAGTGGAAGCGAAGAAGGTGGCTTACCTGCGGTTAGTAGCGAGCACTGGCAAGGAGGAGAAGAGAGCGAACATTGAG
The DNA here is from genome assembly GCA_026770625.1 of Nicotiana glauca. Lineage (NCBI taxonomy): Eukaryota > Viridiplantae > Streptophyta > Magnoliopsida > Solanales > Solanaceae > Nicotiana > Nicotiana glauca. The sequence continues at coordinate 111,259 of MU710688.1, read as the reverse complement.
AGATATAAGGTAGCTAGGAAGGAGGCGAAGATGGCAGTAATGAAGGCTAAGACAACAACTTTTGCTCGTCTGTATGAGGCACTTGGGAACAAAGGCAGGGAGAAGAAGTTATTCCGACTCGCTAAGGTGAGAGAGAGGATGGCTCGAGATCTGGACCAAGTGAGGTGCATAAAAGATGACGACGGCAAAGTTTTGATGCGGGATGACCAGATTAAGAGGAGATGACAGACCTAATTTCATAAATTTCTAAATGAAGAAAGGGATCATGATATTGTATTAGGTGAATTGAGGAATAACGACAGCCCCCGTGAAGTAAGTTATTATAGGGACATTGAGATCGATGAGGTCATTGAGGAAATACGTAAGATGAGGAGGGGCAGAGCTACTGGGCCAGATAAAATTCCGATTGGACTTTGGAGGTGTATGGGTAGAGCAGGCTTGGAATGGCTTACTGGGTTGTTTAATGTTATATTCAAGACTAATAGGATGCCTGAAAAGTAGAGGTAGAGTACAATGGTTCCGTTGTATAAGAACAAAGGCGATATCCAGAGCTGTAACAACTATAGGGGTATCAAATTACTAAGTCATACTATGAAAGTCTGGGAGAGAGTGGTAGAAATGAGAGTGCGAATGACAATGTCTATTTCAGACAACCAGTTCGGGTTCATGCCAGGGCAATCTACCACAGAAGCTATCCATTTTATTAGGAGGATTGTGGAACAATACAGGGATAAGAAGAAGGATCTCCTCATGGTGTTTATTGATCTGGAGAAAGCGTACGACAGGGTTCCTAGGGAGGTCTTATGGAGTTGCTTAGAGGCTAAAGGGGTCCCGGTTGCCTACATTAGGGTGATTAACGACATGTATGATTTATCTAAGACAAGGGTTAGGACAGTAGGAGGCAATTCCGAGCATTTTCCGATTGTTACGGGGTTGCACCAAGGGTATGCATTCAGCCCTTTCCTATTTGCCCTGGTGATGGATGCCATAACGCATCATATTCAAGGGGAGGCTCCATGGTGCATGCTATTTGATGATGACATAGTCCTAATTGACGATACACGACGCGGCATCAACGTGAGGCTAGAGGTTTGGAGACATGACCTTGAGTCAAAAGGTTTCAGGTTTAGCAGGACGAAGACCGAATACCTCGAGTGCAAATTTGGGGCCGCGCAGACGGAAGAGGGAGTGGAAGTGAGGCTTGACTCTCAAGTCATCCCTAAGAGGGGTAGTTTCAAGTAACTTGGGTCAGTTATTCTAGGGACTGGGGAGATCGACGAGGATGTCACACACCGTATAGAGGTGGGGTGGATGAAGTGGAGGTTAGCGACGGGAGTTCTGTGTGACAAGAAAGTACCACCATTACTAAAAGGTAAGTTTTATAGAGTAGTGGTTAGGCCTGCCATGTTGTATGGGACCGAGTGTTGGCCGATTAATAATTCACACATCAGTAAGATAAAAGTAGCGGAGATGAGGATATTGAGGTGGATGTGCGGGCATAAAAGGATGAATAAGATTAGGAATAAAGATGTTCGAGAGAAGGTGGGCATGGCCCCCATAGAGGACAAGATGCGGAAAGCAAGACTTAGATGGTTCGGGCACTTTCAGAGGAGGAGCACTGATGCACCAGTGAGAAAGTGCGAGCGACTGGCTGTGGTGGGCACGATGAGAGGTAGAGGGAGACCTAAGAAGTATTGGGGAGAGGTGATCAGGTAGGACATGTCACGACTTAGGATTACGGAGGACATTTCCCTTGACAGGAAATTGTGGAGGTCGAGCATTAAGGTTGTAGGTTAGGGGAAAGTTATGGTTATTCCTACAATGCACTAGATAGAGATTAGCCAGTTAGGAGTTAGTCTTAGGATGCTACTGATCAGCTACTAATGCAGGGCTTTGTCTATTGGATATTAGTATACCTTCCATCTTTTTCGTATTTCCTATATTTCTTATATTGTTGTTATTTTATTATTTTAGGTTATGTTATGTATTATATGTTATTTATTATGAGTTTATTGATAGTACTAACTTATCGTCTCTTGTTACTTTCTTGAGCCGAGGGTCTCTTGGAAACAACCTCTCTGCCCCTCGGGGTAGGGGTAAGGTCTGCGTACATAATTTCCTCCCCAGACCCCATTTGTAGGATTATATTGGGATGTTATTGTTGTTGTTGTTGTAATACCTTCATTCATCCTTGTCGTTAATGTATATCTTTATTTGACAATAGACTATTGACTTTTCCATTTTGTGTTACAATCTTACGCCTTTCCAAGGGATTATCGTCATGTTCATCTGTCAAAGTTTCGCTCGACCTGAAGGTGGCCCAACAATAGCTTCAATAAGTCAAGGCTCGTGATACAGCGTCTACTCTCAGTGAAGCTGCATCATCTGCCAGTCCCCATCCCCAGGAGAAGAGGGCTAGAAGAAAACACTCCTCCAAAGTTGGGAAGAAGGTGCATCCTTTGGTCACAAAGGCAAATCCTGAAGGGCCGAAAATAGTAGTCCTTGATGAAGAAGAAACCGAGAACGATTTTGAAATAGTTTCTCTTCAAAGAAAAAGAAGAAAAGATAGAGCTCCAATAGTCCACCCGGAGGAGGCGAAGAGATTCTTTCAAAAGTCTAAATTGGTTGAAATAACCGACTCTCCCTTCTGGGCTTCTCTTGCTTCTACTGCTCAGAAAGGTATTACTCCAAGTGCTACCCGAACTTCTGCTCCACCATCGATCGTTGCTGATCGAGAACAAGGTATCTGTTCCCCCGGTCACCATATCACAGGAACATAGAAAATACCTTTCCGGCTTCAATCCGGAATCCTAATGGTAAACTTAGTGTTACCATTACAATCAGGATGAATACCATATTTTTTCCAAATAGTGGGAGTAGCCAATTATTTAAAACCTCTAGCTACAGAGAAAGACCGAAAAAAATGGATGCTATTTCTGCTGAGTGTCTACTAAACAACAACATGCACCTTTCCGCTCAGGTACCTTTTGACTTCCTCTTAGTTTTCCTCTTTTTATCTTTTACCTATTTCTTTGGTAACAGTAAAATTTACCTTTTAGGCCAACTTTCTTTCCTCTGAATGTCTCAAAATGATGATGTTAGAGAAGGAAGAACTTCAGTCTGAGCGAGACCAACTCGATGAGCGTCTACCGGCCTTAAAGGCCAAACTTACACAAATGGAAGATCTTGAGGCCCGTTTTGATCAAACAGATCAAGAAAAAAGAGCTCATAGTCAAGAAGACACTCATCTGCATACTGAAATTGTTGAGCTAAAGGGCAAGTGGCAGGAGCTCCAGGATGATCTTGCTTCGTCTGCTGAATGGGAGTGTCTTTCCATGCAAATGGTTCGAACCTTGGAAGCTGACTTAAATTCTAAAACCGAGGAAGCTACTACGGCCAAAGATAAAAGGACCAAAATGGAGAAAATGTTCCAAAAGATCACGGAACAAAACAAGAAACACGCAAAAACCAGTTTTTGACTTGGCGAAGACCTATAAAATTTTAAAGGTTGATAACGAGCGGCTGCTGCGGAAAATCCAAGAACTTCGAGCAAGATTCTGAGCTCAAGAGGACTCATTCATGATTGACAAGACTTATATTGTTTACAACATGCGAAGAAAAACTCTAGAGGACGCAAAAATCGGCATTGAAAATATAGATGACTGCATTGTCGAGGCTCGTGCTTTAGAAACAATCTCCTTTGAAAATATATTTGTCTGGCGTACTGCTTCAAGTTCTTCAGAGACTTGCTCTGAATCTTCCGAACTTGAAGAAAGATGAAGATGTTGAGCATGAAGATAAATAGCTTGTTTGGCCGAGCGGGAAAAATCAGCTTTCTTTGAGAAGTGCTTTTCAAAAAAGTACTTTTGGAAAAAAAATTATGTTTTACTAATCAATTTAAAAAGCACTTTTGAAAAATAATTTGTGTTTGGTCAAGTTTTTTAAAACGTTCTTTTAATTGTCAAGTTACAAATAAGGACATCATGATATTACTTAATAGTTAATGTTATATAAGTAGATAAATAATCACAAATATTTATTACTAAAGATAATAATTAAGTTTTTTTATTTAATTTAAGTAAAATGTAAAAATAAAATTGAAACGTACTTTATTCTTTCAAGATAATTTAAATATATCAAAAAAAATCATTCAATGAATATAAAATTTCATCCCAAAAGTCATTGTATATTACTTAGTAGTTTAAACTAAGTAAGGTTATTTTGGTATATATATTATTTTTCTAAAGGTATTTTTGGTAGGAAGAAAAGTTAAAACTGCTTTGGCTTCTGGGGAGAAGCTTCTTTTTCTGCTTCTTAAAAACTACTCCTGCTTCTAGCCAAGTGCACTTTTTCCCCAAAAAAGCTTGGCCAAAAATCTCAAATTGAGATAAAAAGTGCTTTTTTGAAAAACAAAATTCACTTTTAACTTGGGGAGAAGCTTGGCCAAACAAGCTAGAAGAACCACATGAGCAACCTTTGGATCCGGAAAATACAAGCATGGGGAATGCTCCAACCTTTGAGGCCTCCCAACCCTCGACAACTTCTGATAAATCAAATTAATTTTATCTTGTAATTTTTTTAGAATTATTACCTTCCTATACTACATATGAACTTTATTACCCTCCCTAATCAAGTTTTAACTTAATTACATGGTCGTATATAATTTACCAATTATATACTACTTAATTTTAAATGAGTATCCCTTTAAATTAGGAATTGAGTAAGGAATACGTTATTTTCCATCCATGTTCTCTCTCTCTCTCTCTCCTGCGCTCTCTCTCTCCCCGTCTCTCTCTGTCTCTCTATCTCTCATTCTTTGTTCTTTCTCCAATTTTCTTCCTATGATGTTCTCTACTTTTTATCCTTTCATATTGTATATATTTTTAATGGAGTTCAACAATGGATTTTAATCATGTTTCTATAGAGTTTTAACTAAGCAGTTTTCTTTCATGTTGCACAATTTGTGTTCAAATTGAAATTGTCAATCAATAAATTTTGAAGGTGTTTGACTCTACACTATTAACAGCCATTAAAAAGCTTTGAACCTTTGAAATCAAAGAAAAAATAGGAAAAAAATGTAATTAAATCCCCTAATTTAAGGCACTAATAATGGATTGTATATAATTTTTAAGTAATCATTATTTAGGGAGGGTAATATACAAAATTAGTACAATTTTAGTAAATAAGTTACAAATATTGTAAATGAAGGAAAAAATTCCTTCTTGTACTCTTATATCTATTCTGGGCTTTCTTTTGGGGCCCAGAGCTTTGAAATGAAAATACATTGTATCCCATATTCTTTAGAATTACCTTAGCTTCTCGGGGTTTTAAGTTAGCAAAAGAGAGGACCCTTATGTTTATGGTGCTCTTGAAAAAGATATCTCCTGTTAATTCTGGCTTTAATTAGATACATCAGAGTCTCATCATGAGCCTATGACATAGGAGAAGCTTAAGTGTGCAGATGGTGTTGGGCACATGCCCATGTTGTCCAGCCAAAGGCCCAAAGGCCCGATGGCCTAATCCTATTCTCTTTTGGTTTCCATTCCTATTCGGAATTGGATTCAGTGTTTATTCCTATTTTGAGTGGGTTTTGGCTTTAAGAGAAAACACCACTCATGATATATAAATAGGACAACCTTGGAGAATTATTTTACGCTCATTGATACAAGTCTTTAAAAGACTTAAGCACATAAGAGTGATTTTTGAGAGAGCTTTCATCAAGAGAGAAGAGAAAAGAAAAATATTTGTTTTGCTGCAGATTTTTATTTCGACCAGCCAACTTCAAATCTCGTTTTCTGATTCGTTAACCATTGGATCAAGCTGAAATTTTGACTGAGTGTTCGTAATATCTTGTTCTTGGATTTGAATGGTGAAGATCAGATCTTGAGGTCTGTAGCATCTGATTTCGTGCCTCAAACAATAACTTCAGTTTTATGGATTATCCCCTTTCTTCAATTGATTTATTGTTGCTATTGTTTGATCCGTGTTTGGCATTTGTTGTGCAGCCAATTTAAAGAATTTTTGTAACTCTCTTATTGTTATAGTGAAGATTTTTAGATCTTTGTGATCCTGTGGGTTTTACCTTCTATTTGAAGGGTTTTCCAGCTTAAAATTTGGTGTTCTTTATCTTCTTTATTTTCGGGTATGCCTCTTCCTCATCATAACAGTGGTATCAGAGCCTTGATTATTTATTTGTGTTGTTACGGAATGGAGGAGAATATAAGCAATATGGTACGTTTAAATGAGAGATTATAATGTTTGGAGAAAGAAGATGAAAGACTTATTGTTCGTGAAGAAGATGCATCTACCCATTTTTTCAACTCATAAACCCGAGAGTATATCTGATAAAGATTGAGATTTCGAGTACCAACAAGTATGTTGATATATACGGCAATGGATTGAATATAATTTTCACAGCCATATTGTGAACGATACACATGCGAGATCATTGTGGAAAAAAGCTAGAGACTCTTTGTGCTTCAAAAACTGGGAACAACAAGTTGTTCTTGCTAAAGCAATTGATGACCTTTAAATACAAAGAAGGCAGCTCTTCCTTTATCACATAAATTATTTTCAGGGCGTACTTGATCAACTATCTGGAATGGGAGTTAATTTTGATGATGAGATTCAAGGCCTTTGGCTGCTTAATAGTCTGCCAGTCTCTTGGGAAACTCTTTGTATTTCTGTAACAAATTCAACTCCTGGAAGTAAGGTGACCAAGGAATATGCCAAGAGTGGTGTGTTGAACGAGGAAGTAAGAAAAAAATCTTAGGGTTCATCCTCACAAGCAGATATCTTGGTTATAGAAGACTGGGGGATAGATCGAACAAGAGGCTCGTGGAATAGAGGTAAAAGTATAATTAAGTCAAGGTTCAAATACTATAATATTACATGCAATCACTGTGGCAAGAAAGGACACATCAAAAGGTTTTGCCGCAAGTTGAATCAAGGCATTAGAGAAGGAAAGAAAGTTGAAAATAACAAAAATAATGTTGCTACTATGTTCGAGATGACCTTCTTTTTGCTTTTGATGAAAATGTCATCAATTTGGTATCCCATAAGACGAGCTGGATAGTAGATTCTAGAGCTACCTCACATGTCACACCAAGATAAGATTTTTTCTCATCTTATACTCTTGTTGATTCTGGAGTGTTATAGATGGGCAATGCTAGTGAAATTAAGGTGTTTGGTGTTGGCACAGTTTGTTTGAAAACTAATAATGGTTCAACGTTAGTTCTTTAAGATGTCAAGAATGATCCAGACTTTCATTTCAGTTTGATCTCCGCAGGAAGATTAGACGATAAAGGTTACCATAATGCCCTCTTTAATGGAAAATAGAAGCTCACTAAGGGCTCATTAGTAATGGCTTTAAGAGTCAAGTCTGGTTATTTATATGTCACACAAGGCTCTATTCTTAATGACTCAATAAATCTAGTGAAAAGTGATACTTTATCAGAATTGTGGCACAGAAGATTGAGTCATATGAGTGAGAGGGGGATTACGTGTTTGGCTAAGAAAAGTTTTCTTTGTGGAGTGAAACAAGCAAAGATGAAAAGGTGTATCCATTGTTTAGCTGGCAAACAAAATAGGGTTTCTTTTCATAGCCACCCTCCCTCAAGAAAGCCGATTTATTGGAACTAGTACACTCTGATTTACTCATTTTAAAGTAAAGTCAAAAGGTGGTGCACTTTACTTTGTGACCTTTATTGATGATCATTTTCGTAAGCTCTGGGTGTATCCTTTGAAATCTAAAGATCTAGAACTTGGCGTGTTTAAGGAATTTCAGGCCTTAGCTGAGAGACAGACGAGGAAGAAATTAAAATATATTCGCATTGACAATGGTGGTAAATATTGTGGTCCCTTTGATAACTATTGCAAGGAACAAGGAAATCGTCATCAGAAAACTCTGCCCAAGACGCCTCAATTGAATGGTTTTTCAGAGAGGATGAATAGAACTCTAGTTGAGAGAGTTAGATACTTGCTTTTAGAAGCTAAACTTTCAAATATATTTTGGGCGGAAGCACTTAACATTATTGCCTATGTTATCAATTTGTCTCCTGTTATTGCTTTGGATGGTGATGTCCCAGACAGAGTTTGGTTTGCCAAAGATGTTTCTTATAATAACCTGAGAGTTTTTGGGTGTAAAGCTTATGTGCATGTTCCTAAAGATGAGAGATCAAAACTGGATGAAACTAAGCAGTGCATCTTTATCGGTTATGGTCAAGACGAATTCGGGTATCGTTTTTATGATCCAATTGACAATAAAATTATTAGAAGTCGTGATGCAATATTCTTTAAAGACCAGACTATTGAAGATATTGACAAAGATGAGAAGATAGATTCTCAGAGTAGTGAGAGCTTAGTTGATAGTGATCTAGTTTCTATTGCCAAGGCACTTATTGTACATGAAGGAACCCAAGACAATGATGGAGACTGTGATCAAGATCAAAATAATCATTATGGTATAGATGTTATGGATGCTTCAATTGATGAAGTTGTGATTAATCAGCAACCAATTCCTACTCAGGTAACTACTTTGAAGGCACCTGAAACCTCTCTTAGAAGTTCTACAAGAGGAGAAGCAAAAATCCATGCGCTATCCTCATGATGAGTATGCACTTTTTACTGACATGGGAGAATATGAGAGCTATGATAAAGCCATGCAAGATACTCACAAAGATTAGTGGATCGAAGCCATGGAAGATGAGATGAAGTCACTCCATGATAATGACACATATGAGTTAGTGAAATTGCCGAAACGTAAGAAAGCTTTATCTAACAAATGGATATTCAGAATAAAGCAAGATAACCATACCTCTGGGCCTAGATACAAGGCAAGGTTAGTTACTAAAAGTTTTGCCCAGAAGAATGGAGTTGACTTTGATGAAATTTTCTCCCCTGTTGTGAAGATGTCTTCTATTTATGTGGTTCTAGGCTTAGTAGCAAGTCTAGATTTAGAAGTTGAGCAGATGGATGTTAAGACTGCTTTTCTTCATGGTGATTTAAATGAGGAGATTTATATGGAGCAGCCTGAGGATTTCGAAGTTAAGCTTGCAGATAAGCATGCGTTTTGCAGAAAATTAGCAGGCATGAAGCCTGTCAATAGTTCCTCTACTTGAAGATACGTTTTCCCCCTTGGCTGGAGGGGGACTTTGTTGGGCACATGCCCCTGTTGTCCAGCCAAAGGACCAATGACCTAATCCTATTCTCTTTTGGTTTTCATTCCTATTCGGAGTTGGATTCGGTTTTTATTCCTATTTTGAGTGGGTTTTGGCTTTAAGAGAAAGCACCACTCATGATCTATAAATATGACAACCTTAGAGAATTATTCTATGCTCATTGATACAAGTCTTTGAAAGACTTAAGCATATAAGAGTGGCTTTTGAGAGAGCTTTCATCAAGAGAGAAGAGAGAAGAAAAATATTTGTTTTGCTACAGATTTTTATTCCGACCAGCCAACTTCAAACCACGTTTTTCGATTCGTTAACCGTTGGATCGGGCTGAAATGTTTACTGAGTGTTCGTAATATCTTAGTCTTGGATTTGAACGGTGAAAATTGGATTTGGAGGCCTGTAGCATCTGATTTCGAGCCTCGAACAATAACTTCATTTTTGTAGATTATCCTCATTCTTCAATTAATTTTTTGTTGCTATTGTTGTTCCGTGTTTGACACTTGTTGTGTAGCGAATTTGGAGAACTTTTATAACACTCTTATCATTATAGTGGGGCTTTTAGAATATTTGTGATCCCGTGGTTTTTACCTTCTATTTGAAGGATTTTCTACCATAAAATATGGTGTTCTTTATTTTTTTTATTTTCGGGTTTGCCTCTTCCTCGTCATAACAGGTGGAAGAGTAACACCTACATTAAAAATTACTCCTTCAAGGTAATAAACTGATTCTTAGCTAGGAAATTTGAAACTTCCAAAATATTTTAGGCGGCATCAAACTGAGCTTTTGACCTATTTTTTTCACCTAGAAACTCCAGTTGTCATATTCAAACTCGTAGTCGTATAGCACAGGTTTTTTTTCTTTGTTTCAAATAAGAAACCACATGTAAATGCCACTGGGGTTGAAAATTTCTCATAGTTGATGCTGCAAAGGATGACAAAAAAGCCTTAAATATTAACTTACAAACTAGGGATTTCCTTTTTATTAATGATCAGAAGTTGATGGTTCATTATAATATGATATTAGGATCCCTTTATACTTTCTTTTTACAATTATAAATAGATGAGTCAACAGGTAGAAATTAATATGTCCGAAAAGGTCACTAAAAGACCTAGTCATAAAGGGCCGGAAAATGAATTGGCTGCATACCTGCTTATAAGGAATCTGTCTCTGACTAATTTCATTATATTTTTGGGATTCCATTTGATTTTGTTTTATCTCAATCAAACTATAGTTGTTAAGTACATCTAATGTATTAACGACATTTAAGTCCTAATATAATTCTATTGGAAAAACATAGTCCAATGGGATCACTGTCGGAAACGTACCAGTACGAAGAATCTTGTATTGGGAAAAATTATATTCATATATAAAGGTGACATGTCAAGACATGTGAATTGGTCAAAGAATCGCAATTAGCCAAGAGTCATGAGGTGCAACAGCTACGAGAAAAGAAAGAAGAAGAGGCACGGGCAATCAGACAAATAACTCGGTGCCCGTACCTATTTAAGTCGTTTATATCCGAGAATCAGAAGGAATGAATCTGACAATAGAAAAGAGTACAAATACAACATTTAATGGATATTAAATGCTGAATACGTTAGAGAATATGTTTTAAATGTAATGATTGTGTAACGTAGCATTCAATGTCTTTAATAACTCATAATAGCCTCATTATGTTTTGAGCAAAACGTATATCTCCAAAGGTATCTATAAAAAGGAGATATATGGTCAGTTGTAAGGACACGAAATACGATTGGAATAGATATTGATTCATCTTGTTTTTCTTGATTACCATCTTGCTATACAGAACTACTTATTTTTATTCATTTTCTTGATTATCAGTAACCCGAATTCTTCTAAATTCTAGCTTTGACTGAAATTCTATTTTTTGGTTAAACAAATTGGTTTCGTTTCCGGGAATCTGATAATCTATTTTCTCATCTCTTAACTTTCCTATTCTCATCAACTATGTCGAACAACAATGACAACAATCATGGAAACCAAGAAAATCAAACAAACCAACAACTTCAGGAAGATCTTCAGCACAATAATGTTTTGATTCCTTCCCAATGAGGCTCTCCACGACGGTCTCGCGAAGGCACTCCTGATGGATCTCATACCGATGGACAAGCTCAGTTCGAAAATGTTAAAACTATGGATGAGACTTTGCAAAAACTTATTGCCTCACAAGTCAATAAAGCTCTTCAGGCCTTTGTTAGCCAATTACCTGTTGTACCACCCACACCCACTCCAAATAACAATACTTTGGAAAACCCTCGTTCCGGGATTGTTAATTCAGGTAGCGGAGGAACCCCCAGCGAATCACATGAGGGAGAACCAGGTAATTTAGTTAATTCAGTTTTGCAAAATTTAGTACTAACCTTGCAGAAATAGCTCAAGGAGCAAAGTGATCGCCTGGGGTGCTACCCGTGATCAAAGGGGTAGATATTGACAAATATTCTCAACAGCCCTGGAAGCCAAGTGCTGCTCCCCTTCCAATCCCAAAGAAATTAAAAATGCCTGATATACCAAAATACGATGGGACAACAGACCCACGAGATCACGTGACTGCATTCACAACATGCGGAAAAGGCAACGATTTGACTAAGCAGGAGATCGAATAAGTATTAGTCAAGAAATTTGGTGAAACACTCACCAAAGGTGCACTAACTTGGTATTCTCTTTTACCCGAAAATTCTATAAATTCTTTTGCTGAGCTTGCAGATTCTTTCATCAAAGCACACTCGGGAGCTCAAAAGGTCGAAAAAAGAATGGAGGATATTTTCAAAATCAAATAGGGGGACTCAGAATTGCTTAGGGAGTTTGTGGATAGATTCCAGCGTGAAAGAATGACACTGCCACGTGTACCAGATAACTGGGCAGCCATAACTTTCACAAGCAATTTGAATGAAAAAAGTTTAGAAGCTACGAGGCGACTCAAGAAAAGTCTTCGTGAATTCCCAGCTACAACGTGGAATGACGTTTACAATAGGTATATCACAAAGTTGAGTATTGAAGAAGATATTATTTCACGAAATCAAAAAGAAGAAAAAGTAAGCTCGAGACGGGCGGAAAACAAAAAGAGGTCTGGTAAAAATAGGTATGATCCATACATGGGACCTGCGGGAAGAGACTCACGATCAAAACAAGACAATCAGAGGTACCATCACAGATCGAGGAATAGAGAGCCAGGCTCGAGATTCAAGAACGATCGAAACACTCATGAGCCACGAGATGATGATAAAAATTTGAAGGCAAAATTTGGCGGTTACAATTTCAATGTGACCACTTCCGAACTCGTGGCTGTTTTGAGAAGCATGGGAGATAAGGTACGGTGGACAAAGGAGATGAGGTCAAATCCAAACAGACAAAACCCTGATCATTGGTGCGAATTTCATAATGATCACAGACATAAAATAGCAGATTGCAGGTTTTTACAAGGTGAAGTTGATCATTTATTAAAACAAGGATATCTGACTGAGTTATTTAGCGAGAAAGGTAAACAGGCGTACATGAAGAACAGGAAAGAGCCTCCAAAACCACCTTCTCCCAAAAGAACTGTCAAAGTTATAAGTGGGGGTGAAGATATCAATGGCATATCATATGCTGCAGCTAACAAAATTTCCAAAGTAGCAATTACCCAAGGGAAATGGGCGCGACATGCTTTAGAGGAAGACAACATTACATTCAATGATGCAGATGCAGATGGCGTGTTAACCCCTCATAATGATGCATTGGTAATATCTTTAATTGTATATGATAATAATGTGAAATTAGTTTTGATTGGCCCAGGCAGTTCAGTAAACATTATTCTGTTGAGAGTATTACGTGAGATGCAAGTTGAAGATAAAATAATACCAAAGGCGTATACTCTATCTGGTTTGATAATTCCAGCGTCGTCACAAAATGAGAGGTAATGCTCACCACATTCTCTGAAGGAGTCGTCAAAGATACAAAATTCCAGGTAGTAGACATGGAGATAGCTTATAATATGATTCTTGGGAGACCATGGATCTATGAAATAGATATTGTTCCTTCAAACTTGCATCTAAGTTATTAAATTTCCATCGCCACAGGGAATCTGTCAAATTTGTGGAGATCAACATACATCCAGGGCTATCAACTCTGTTACAGATGCAAGAACGATAAGTGAAGATAAATAGTAATCACAGAAGGCAGTTGAGGACATCGCAACACAAACCTCAACTGAACAAGGGCAAACAGATGTAGATTCAAGGCCTGATTCCATTCAAGAACCAAAAGAAAATGAAAACATCAAAACAACGATAGAAGAGCTAGAGGCTGTGGTTTTGTTTATACACTGGCCGGAGAGAAAAATGTATATAAGAGCCAATCTCATCCCGGATATGAAGCGTAAGTTGATTGAATTTTTAAAAGCTAACGTAGGTTGTTTTGCTTGGTCCCATTATGATATGACAGGTATACCGCCGGAGGTAATGACTCACAAGTTAAATGATGACCCCTCTTATCCACATGTCAAACAAAAGAAAATAAAGCAAGGCACTTTAAAAAATTAGGTGATCTAGGATGAGGTGCAAAAATTGTTAAAAATTGGTTCTATTCGTGAGGTAAAGTATCCTAAATGGTTAGATAACACTGTTGTAGTTCCAAAGAAGAACGGTAAGTGGCGGGTTTGTGTAGATTACACAGATCTTAACAAAGCTTGTCACAAAGACTCTTTTTCATTACCTCATATAGATCAATTAATTGATGCTACTGCAGGGCATGAACTGTTAAGTTTTTTAGATGTATATTCAGGTTACAATCAATTCAAGATGGATGCAGCAGACGAAGAAAAAACTTCATTTATAACAGTTGTTATAAAGTAATGCCCTTTGGTCTAAAAAATGCAGGTGCAACATATCAGAGACTGGTAACTAAAATGTTCCAAGAGCATTTGGGAAAAACCATGGATGTTTATATAGATGATGTGCTTGTTAAAACTCAGCATTCTAGAGATCATATATCGCATCTGACTGAAACATTCAAAATTTTGCGGAAATTTAATATGAAGTTAAATCCTGAAAAATGTGCATTTGGTGTTGCATCATGTAAATTCTTAGGTTTTCTTGTTTCTAACCGTGGTATTGAAGTGAATCCTGCACAAATTAAAGCCATTGAAGAGATCCCTGATATACTTTCGAACAAGAAAGAAGTTCAAAGATTAACAGGGAGAATTGCAACTTTGGGAAGATTCATTTCTAAATCATCAGAGAAGTGTTTTAAATTCTTCTCAGCCCTCAAGAAGCAGGATCATTTTGAATGGAATGAGGAATGTCAACGAGCACTTAGGAATTTAAAAACATACTTATAAAATCCACCTTTGCTGGCAAAACCAAAGGCTGGGGAAAGACTACTCATATACCTTGCTGTTTCAGAGGTAGTGGTAAGTGCTATATTAGTTCGGGAAGAACAAGGTAAACAATACCCTATCTATTATGGTAGTAAATCTTTATTAGATGCGTAAACGCGGTATCCTTAGTTAGAAAAACTTGCACTTGCATTAATCATGGCATCTAGAAAATTAAGACCTTACTTTCAGTGTCATCCTATTGCTGTAATAACTGCCTACACTTTGCATAAGATATTACACAAGCATGAATTATAAAGCAGGTTGGCCAAGTGGGCTATAAAGTTAAGTGAATATGAAATCACATACCAACCTAGAACTACTATAAAATCACAGGTATTAGCGGATTTCATGGCTGATTTTAGCCGGGGGATGCAATTAGAAGCAGAAAAAGAACTGTAAGTTTTAAATGGTGCTAACCCAGGAATTTGGACTTTATTCACTGATGGCTCATCTAACGTAAAAGGTGCAGGTTTAGAGGTTGTCTTGGTACCACCTACGGGTGAAACCATTAGACAAGCTATTAAATGTCATTCCTTAATTAACAATGAAGCGGAGTATGAGGCTGTGATTGCAAGTTTAGAATTGGTACGAGAACTTGGCATAAATCAAATTATAATCAAGAGTGATTCACAACTCGTTGTCAATAAAATGCTGGGGACTTATACAGCTAGGGAATCAAGGATGCAACAATACTTAGAAAAGGTACAAGAATTGATAAAGCAATTTCAAATCTGGAAAGTTATACAAATACCAAGGGATGAAAATGTTGTAGCAGACGCCCTAGCTAACCTCGCATATGCAGCTGATGTAGCAAGTGATGCAAACACCTCAATTATACATTTATTTCATTCAGTTCTCGAACGTGATAAGAATGAGGTAAATTTTAATAATTTAACTTGGGATTGGAGGAACGAGATTGTTGCTTTTTTGTAGTATGGTACCGTCCCTAATGATAAGAAAAAAGCTCATGCGCTACGAAAAAAGGCTGCTCGGTACTGTTTAAAGCAAGGTAATTTATATCGTAAAATGTTTGGTGGTCCCTTAGCAAGATGCCTCAGAACTTCGCAAACGGAGTATGTAATGAGAGAAATACACGAGGGGCACTGTAGGAATCACGAAGGAGGAAGGTCATTGGTAAGAACCTTAATTACGACTGCTTACTACTGGCATAAAATGGAAGAAGAAGCGGAAAGTTTCATGGCTAAATGTGATAAATGTTAGATGTACGGTAACAATATGCATAGACCTGCAGAGTTATTACATCCGATCATTGTGCCATGGCCATTCATGAAATGGGAAATGGATATAATAGGACCATTAACACAAGCAAAAGGACAGGTAAAGTTTTTGCTCGTACTTACTGATTATTTTACTAAATGGGTGGAGGCAGGAGCATTTAAACAGGTGCGAGAAAAGGAAGTCAAAGATTTTATTTGGCGGAATATCATATGTCGATTCGGTGTACCAAAAGAAATCGTATGTGATAACGACCCTCAATTTATTGGAGCTCACATCACAGAGTTCTTTCAAAGTTGGCAAATTAAAAGGATTACGTCTATACCTTATCATCTGGTGGGTAATGGGCAAGCGGAATCAACAAACAAGGTTATTATCAAAAATTTAAAGAAGCGATTAGAGGAATCAAAGGGTAACTGGCCTGAAGTGTTACCCGGAGTTTTATGGGCATATCGCACAACTACAAAAACGAGCATAGGAGAAACATCGTTTTCATTGGTTTAGAGAGCGAGGCTTTAATTCCAGTTTAGATAGGAGAACCAAGCACACGGTTCACACAAGTGACACAAGAATCTAATGATGAGGAGATGTGGGTCAATCTAGATTTACTTGAAGGAAGGAGAGAAGTTGCATTAATAAGAATGGCAGCATAAAAACAAGTCATAGAACGATATTACAACAGAAAAGCACGCCTCGGATTCTTCAAAGTTGGGGACTTCGTGCTTAAAAAGGTTTTTCCATGACCTACCCTCTATTGGAGCGATTTTCAATAATTTTTCTACCTAACCAAGGAAGTTGGGCACATTCTCCACAACACCCATGGTTGCTGAGAAAAGAAAAGAAGCGACATTAGAGAAATTAATAAGCTTGAAAGAAAAAGGCACGAGAAAGATATAACACTTACGTGCAAAATTCCACTTCTCAGGGAAGGGAACATTATCTTCACCCACTAAACCAACAGTGGGGGCAGCAACAAACCGAACATACTAGTTATTCAGAACTATTAAAACAATTTGAAGATTGTTTTGACCTAGATGTAAGGCCCCGTGAAATCCCTACTCGAAAACCCGAATCCCGTGGTGCCAAGTTAGGAGCATGTGTTAACAATTCATAAATATACCGCGACGCGGACCTTTTTGGATTGAATAATGAATTAAAAAGTCAAGAATAAGTTTCCAAAAAAGGAAAGAAATGGGGTCCAGAATGCGGCCGCAAATCAGGTATGCGGACCGCATATCTGCCGCAGAGTGAGTCAGAATGTTGGTTAATATTGAAGTCAGCTATGCGGTTGAAAATGCGGTCGCATAATCGAAATGCGGACCGCATAGTCGTCTCATATTCTCCTTTGAATTTTGTGAGTGTCAGTTCTGCGGTGCACTTTGCGATCGCAGAACGTGAATGCGGCATTCTTACCGCAGACTGAGTCAGAGTGTTTAGTTTCTGGGGAGCATTTTGCGGTCCATTATGCGGACTGCATGTTTACTCTGCGATCGCATATTTGACTCGGGTCTCCAATTTTTTAATTTTTAACCCGACCTCCCTATCGATGTATCCGGTGTTATAGCTCATTTTAAGCATCTTTCTGGACATTTCTAGAGGGAGAGAGAGGGTTTCTAGAGAGGGAAAGTCTCCCCATCAAATTACTCCATAA